>JBBPBX010024815.1:0-10083 GCA_038048925.1 Garcialebias charrua | reverse complement strand
GGGGGTAAGTTAGGTACATTTGCATGTGTGGTGATAGTTTGTTTACTTTTTTGATTATTACTGTTCATACAGGTCCAGTGCTTGTATTATTGTTCCATGCAACTGGCGTATAACAACAATACATCCTCGATGCTTAGGCACTACAGAGCTAAGCATGAAAGCAAGCAGGAGAACACTGTTCATGGTAGGTTATGCTCAATATATATGTTTATATGTTTATAAATATATATGTTTATCCACAAAATTCTACACACCATCCTCTACAAATAGTTGTAAGTTGTAATTATGAACACACACACACACACACACACACAGAAACTTGTCTGTATTCATGACTGTCAAATCATTATTTTTCTTTCGGCTTCCAACCTTTGGACAAGTTTTGATCAAGATGCTACACCAGCAAAAGCTTACAGGAATCATACATCAGATGCCACAGTTGAAGTTCAGAGATACTGTACTTGTCTGATCCTCCTTTGCAAAGAGCGGAGGTTCCTCTGGCGTACTAGAATGATCACAGAAACGTTTATCCCCATTTGTTCTTGTTGTCTAAACAATATTTATGCATACCAGCCTCATCTGTTCCTTGTGAACGTGTTTTTTCAAAAGCTGGAGAAGTTGTCAGCAAAAAAGAAATCGCCTGAGTCCAAAAACAGTGGAAAAAATTATTCCTAAATAAAAACCTCTAAATTCCCATCCCCACATGTCATGACTGTCTAAGTCAAGTGTAATAAAATAGATAAATATGTCAGTTTGCTGACTTATCTATATTTTAGATGATAGGTTTGAGTAGATTTTATCTGACACAAACTTACCATCAATTCACGGGTTCTCACTTTTTCAGATTAAAATCAATAAATCTGTGACTCAGTGATGAAATGTAACTTGACAGGAAACGTTACTATGTTTGACCTACCAGAGGTAGAGTCATTTAATAACAAATCATCATCAAATTACAATCACAACATATTTACATAGATTGATCGATCAAAACTTATAACTAACTTTTCAGCAGATTAAAACATAGGAACAACAGAACACAAGTTAATGGGTCTTATATTAACGTATTTCTGCGGCACAAACTTACAGTTTTACTTTTAGACATAAACTTTAAGAGGAGAAAGTTTAGGAGGAAGAAAATGAATGAAAGGTGGAGAGAGTGGTGTGTTTTTAACCAGGAAGCATGGCAGCTCTCCGGCCGATCTCCGCTACAACGTCAGTACGACTTGACAAGCATTTGACGACTTGTTACCTCGTGAAGATGGTCAATCTCCCGCGGTCCAGTTGGTCAATCTGTTTACCGTTCTTCAGCGTCTCCAGACGTGTGCCAAGAATCGGACCGTAGTAACGCACGTCCTGGTTGGCTTTTCAGAATAAAAGTGTTCATGGATGAGAACACCTTGTATTCTGAGCTTAGAAGCTTAAAATCGGTTCTACAGCGAGCTGGCTGTTAAACCTTTCTGAAGACGCGGGCCTTTGACTCATGGCCGGACGTTATCAGCTTCAAAACAGAGCACGTTCATTGTTGACACACTCCAGACTCCATTTTGCTCTCTTTTGCTCCGTTTCACTCTGACAAGCCTACAGGAAGTGTCCCTTTAAGAAGGGGGTGTGACCCAGTCAAATACTCCCTGCTCATTGGTTGTTTACCAGAGAAAGGGAAGTGACTTTGTAGGTCAGCGAGTTTGAGTGACTGGTAAGGGAAGACCGGACAGGAGAGAGAAATAGTACGTCAGAAGACGCAGGTGTAAACAAAACATGGAATCTGTTTTGAGAACAGATGAGATTTGTTTTTAGAAAGGACAGGAGACAGGAGACAACTTATGTCTACAACTTTTCCTTCGTTCCCAAAACACTTCAAACAAATACGAACGGATTGTTCATCAACTTTAGACATAGTTCTTCTGCATAGAGCATACAGTTTAAAACAAAGTCTAGAAGATCATTCTGACATGTTCTCTTAACTTTGGCATATTTAAAATACACCAGCTTAGTCAAATCATACACGTACTATACTGTTCAGGGGCCAAGATGGTGTAGTGGCAGGGGAACCGACTTGGGACCCGAAGGACCCAGGTTCAAACCCCAGTCACGGCATAACTTATGGTGTGTTTGAGCAGCACACTTCATCCCAATTGCTCCCCGGCGCGCTTTCTATAGCTGCCCACTGCCCCACCTGGTGGTGATTGGGTAGCTATAGATTTATAGATTTATATTATAGTTTGTTGTCTACTATTTCACCACTAGATGTCACTGAAATGAACCTCTGAATGAATGAACCCAAGTTCAATACAACTGGCAAAGTGGTTCAATGCTGCTTTATTGCTTCATTGCTTCATTTGGCCATCACTAGTCCAGAATGAGAATGAGAATGTAGCTGTAGGCTAAAGCACTTCCTTATGGTGGCCCTGAGGTGTAAATGAACAACATTTGAAAAAATGAAATTACATTTGAAAAAACACAACAACAACACAACAACATTTGAAAAAAAAAAAAAAAAACGGTTTTAGAGAGTCAGAGTCAGAGAGTCTTTATTGTCATTTGCACCGCATGTGGTACATGTGATGAAAACGAGATTATGTACACGGGGTCCCAGTTACATCCAACAACAAATGCAAGAGAAAAACAGTAATAACATCTAGAATTAACTAAGAAAAACATCAACTAGTAATACACTAAGCCCTAATATAGTGGAAAAACATCATTATAAACAGCAGCACGAACATGAGTCTGTATGAGCAGATGGTCACAGATGAACACAGCAACAAGAAAACAGATCAGCATCAGCATGATGTGATATTTTGCAGTGTTTATTTTTATTTTATTTTTATTTATTCATTCATTTATGCTGTTAATAAAGTAAGTGTTTGGCTTGATGTAATTCTGTTTTTTCAAATGTAATTCCGTTTTTTCAAATGTGATTCCGTTTTTTCAAATGTAATTCTGTTTTTTTCTAATGTAATTGTTTTTTCTATTGTGATTCTGTTTTTTCAAATGTAATTCTGTTTTTTTCAAATGTAATTCTGTTTTTTCTTATGTAATTCTGTTTTTTCTATTGTGATTCCAGCCACTTCCGCTTTGGCTTAATGTAATTTAGTTTTTTCAAATGTTGTTGTGTTTTTGTTGTGTTTTTTCAAATGCAATTCCATTTTTTCAAATGTTGCTCATTTACACCTTAGGGCCACCGTACTTCCTACTACACTGGAAGGAGTTATGGGGATTCAGCCAATCTCCTGGTTCGAAACTAGGGTTAGCTCCCCATCCAGTCTGGTCAGCTCAGTAACAGACATGGAAACAGGAAGCTGCCAGTTTTCAATTTTAGAATACATGGTCAGCTCAAGGTTTATGCACAAAGAGACATCTGAGGCAGCTAACCTCTCTCACACTGGTTGTCAGTAACATGTGTCTTAAGGAGACACTGAAGGACACGTACTGCTACAAGTCTCATGAGAATATGAAATCACATGAGAACTAATGCATTGAATGGCAAGAAACAGAAGACTAAGACAAATGAAAATGAAGGAAAGGAGGATTTTCCTAATCAAATGTTTAAATTAATACAATAAATAAAATACAAACAAATATTTATCTAATAAAGATAACTTTTAGGAACCTAATTTTAAGCAGAAAAAATATAATGGTAAAGAAAAAGAAAAACTCTAAATAATAATTAAAAAACTTAATGCAATGGAAATGGGAGAAATTACCCTGGTTACAATTACTATAGAAAAATTGTTAAAACGTGTATATCCAGGTGTATTTACACATATACTGTACATTAGAGGATACAAGTGTCCTGACAGCAGCTCAGCCAACTGAAAGTTCCCTCAGGGATTTATGGCACACAGTTCCCTGACATTTTATAGCCATTAGGCAAAAGTTTGCAGATTGCAGCTCCAAACATCCATCCATCATCTTTTACCCGCTTCTTCCATTTTAGGTCATGGGGGTCGCCAGTGCCCATGACCAGCAATCGATGTGCGAGGGGCGGGGTACACGTGGACAGGTTGCAAGTCCATCACAGGGACACATAGAGACAAACAACCATTCACTCTCTCTCTCACACCTAGAGACAATTTAGAGTTACCAATCAGTCTGACATGCACGTTTTTGAGCTGTGGGAGGAAACGTACCTGGAGAAAACCCACACATGCACAGAGGGAACATGCAAACTCCACCCAGAAAGGCCCCCGGACCAGGATTTGAACTGATGACCTGCTCACTGAGGTGCAGCAGCTCTACCAGTTGTGCTGCCCACAGCTCCAAACAGAAAAAGAGAATCAACACTGCAGGATATCCTGATGCATGCTCAACACTGCAGGGTATCCTGATGCATGCTCAACACTGCAGGGTATCCTGATGCATGCTCAACACTGCAGGATATCCTGATGCATGCTCAACACTGCAGGGTATCCTGATGCATGCTCAACACTGCAGGATATCCTGATGCATGCTCAACACTGCAGGATATCCTGATGCATGCTCAACACTGCAGGGTATCCTGATGCATGCTCAACACTGCAGGGTATCCTGATGCATGCTCAACACTGCAGGATATCCTGATGCATGCTCAACACTGCAGGGTATCCTGATGCATGCTCAACACTGCAGGGTATCCTGATGCATGCTCAACACTGCAGGATATCCTGATGCATGTTCAACACTGCAGGATATCCTGATGCATGCTCAACACTGCAGGGTATCCTGATGCATGCTCAACACTGCAGGGTGTGATCATTTTTGTGTTCACGTTTTGTGGTCCCTGTTGGGCAGGTGTGAAGTGAACGCAGGAGAGGAAAGCTGTCCCCTTGTTCCAATTCATTTTACCCACCGTCCTTTAAGCCCATTAAGCCTCCCCAAAAAATGCTACACTCAAATTAGAAGCAAATGAGATCTCAAGTGGCTTCCCAAGGAGGACATTATAGAATTGACTGGCCCAAGGTCATCTGTGAGGCAGTGAATTCATTCATTCAACCTTTATTTAGTCAGGTAAATCTTTTGAACCTCATGGGCTCATTTACGAAAGCGACCTGCTAAAACTAAAGAACAATGAACAGCAGTGATAGAATTTCATTAAACAATAAACAAACAAACAATAAACAATAGAAAACAAAAAGAAAGAAAAAAAACAAAAATATTTTTTTTTTACAAAGTATCAAAAAACTAGCAAAACATTATAAGGTAGACGTATAAAATCAAAGACAGGAACAAATCTGCATTGGTTTTTGCCAGGATTCCAACAGAATGAATGAATGGTGGGGCCACCACTGATTTTCCCTCATTAACCTTTCTAAATGCTTTGTTTGTGGCTTTTACTGAATCTGTATGTCTGATAGGTGGACTGCTGCTCACCCTTTACCTCCATATGAATTCAAGAGAAGCAAACTCAACGTTATTTTCTGGATGCAAGAAGCCAGCTCAGTAAGGAGGAACTTTAACATTGACAGAACCAAGCAAATGTCTTTATAGCTTCCAGCTACCGACATTTTCTGTCTTGACTGATTTCCTGCATAGACATGGCCTTTTTGTGAAGAAGAAAGTGTATAACTTTTAAGAGTAATACACCATGAAGCTCCTTTTAATGGATTTCAGTACTTTTCTTTACATCATAACTCATTTCCTTCAACCTGTGTCATGAGCTTCTACTCCACTTTACAGTGATGGAAACCCTCACACCTTCTGTCTAATGAGTTGGATTCACCCTCTTGAGGTTAATAAAACTAGGACAAATACACTACAGGAAAAAAAAAAAAATAATAATAATAATGTCCTTTTTTGTCAAAAATAAATCCATCACGGGGAGAACTTTTGTTTCCTTGAAATGTGTCATGGACTTGTTCAGAAGTCTGGAGTGGTGGAACTACTGCTTGACTCTAAATGATTTAATTTTTCATGTAAGTGTTTCAGCAGAATCAACAAACATGACCATTTTCTGGGTTTGACCTTTAAATGGACTTGTATTGACTTGTATTGAACGCCTTTTTTGACTTTAAATGGACCTAAATGTTTCATTTTGACATTGTGGTAACTACAGAACGACACGTGGGATGAAGGACGTAAACGATGTTCCTCGGCAACACATGCATTTTAAAAGGATAGGGTGTGTCAGTGTTACAGTTGGTTCATTTGGTTTCTGGTTCAACACGATTAAACAAAATCTACCAGCCTGGATTTTACAAAACCTCACTGCATGATGGTGGAATGGACTGAGAAGATGTCAAATTAGGAATTAAAGCTTTTTCTTTCACAGAGAACAAACTCTATGTGCAGTTTGTGGAGCTCTTCGCAAAATTTATTCTTATTTGAAGTGACAACTGAAACGTTATCTGCCGCAACTCTAAATAATGTCACTTCTGCAGCACCAACAAAAAGCCAAAAATATATAAGATAATAATAATAATAATGAATTTTATTTGTAATGCACTTTTTATTAACAAAAATCTCAAAGTGCTACAAGGTGCAACTAAAATCATTGATCAAATAAAAACAAGTGATAAAATCAAGTAAAATCAATGATAAAATAACAACAATCAATAATAAAATCAACTAAAATCAGTGATAAAATCAACTAAAATCAGAGATAAAATCATGTGGAGGCAGAGTAGGCTAGCATAAAAAGAAAACGGTAACACTTTATAATAACTACACACTATTAACCCTTATTTAAGCATTAACAAACATTTAATTAACAATGAAAACATCATTAATTAAGGATGATTCACACTTAATACACTATTAATTAACATACTTGTTAACGCTTTATACATAAAGAATAATGAGTTCCAAAACCTACGTACTCAATGTTTATTCATGCTTAATAACTCATAAATTAACTATGCTATCTATATTTGTAAATGCACAAATTAATGTGCTTTCACCACATGTATTAAATGTGTACTAATTGTTAAATAATGTTTGAATTCACTATCTATTAATCCTGCAATGCATCATTAATTAAGGCAGTTGCTAGTAGTTACTTAAGTGTATTTGTGAACCATTCTAAAGTGAAGACTATTCATGCTTTATTAAGGCTTTGTTAATGTTTCATAAATCCTAAATAGCCACAAGTTATTTTTCCCTTGTGGAAATCAGACAAAAATGAATTCACTATCTATTAATCCTGCAATGCATCATTAATTAAGGCAGTTGCTAGTGGTTACTTAAGTGTATTTGTGAACCATTCTAAAGTGAAGACTATTCATGCTTTATTAAGGCTTTGTTAATGTTTCATAAATCCTAAATAGCCACAAGTTATTTTTCCCTTGTGGAAATCTGACAAAATGAATTCACTATCTATTAATCCTGCAATGCATCATTAATTAAGGCAGTTGCTAGTAGTTACTTAAGTGTATTTGTGAACCATTCTAAAGTGAAGACTATTCATGCTTTATTAAGGCTTTGTTAATGTTTCATAAATCCTAAATAGCCACAAGTTATTTTTCCCTTGTGGAAATCTGACAAAATGAATTCACTATCTATTAATCCTGCAATGCATCATTAATTAAGGCAGTTGCTAGTGGTTACTTAAGTGTATTTGTGAACCATTCTAAAGTGAAGACTATTCATGCTTTATTAAGGCTTTGTTAATGTTTCATAAATCCTAAATAGCCACAAGTTATTTTTCCCTTGTGGAAATCAGACAAAAATCAAAGCAGGAGACGTGGAATACCAAAAACAGGTTTGTATTGACATTTTGTAAAAGTCAATAAAACATACAAGAGAAAAGTAGTGCAAAACATTTTTGGCACAAATCAAATGACATCCTTCAAATAACATAATTCGCCGCCCGTCGGGTCCGTGTCTACGGTTGGGCCTCGTTAGCATTTTAGCCCCCGTTAGCTCGGTGTCGTCCCTCCAAAAAGGCTGCCCAGCTGTTTATCCGCGTTTTAACATGTTACATCGGTGTCCATCAAACATCTGAGGCTGCCAGGCACACATGGATGCGAGCTCCCGGCCCCAGCAGGCGTCTCGGACCGCCACCAGTCGGGTCCGTTAGCATTAGCATGTTAGCTCGTGGTCCCTCCACTAAATCTTGCTGTCTGCTGCTTCACGCGTTCCACAACGTCTTTGTCCTTGGTCTATCTGTCCCTACGCAAAACCGCCGTTCAGCTGCAGCGCATGTGTCCGCGCGGAGCAACCTCTGAACCAACAAGGTTTGGCTGTCGAAGCCGGAGCTAACCGAAGCTAAAAACATAGCCACCGGAAACTGTCGGAAACTACCGGAAATTGCGTAATTCGGCTTAAAAATAACAATAAAAAATAATTGTAATAATAATACTTTATTTATATACCCAGTTAAAACAACCACAGCTGCAACAAAGCTGAAATAAATAACATTTAAACCTAAATTATTTTTTTAAATTATTATTATTTTTTATTTATTTAATTTTTGTCTGATTTCCACAAGGGAAAAATAACTTGTTGCTAAATAATACTTTATTTATAAAGCCAGTTAAAACAACCACAGCTGCAACAAAGCTGAAATAAAGCTTTATAAATAAAGTATTATTTAGCCACAAGTTATTTTTCCCTTGTGGAAATCAGACAAAAATTAAATTAAAAATTCTAATAATAATTTTAAAAAATAATTTTGGTTTAAATGTTCTTTATTTCAGCTTTGTTGCAGCTGTGGTTGTTTTAACTGGGTATATAAATAAAGTATTATTATTACAATTATTTTTTATTGTTATTTTTAAGCCGAATTACGCAGTTTCCGGTAGTTTCCGACAGTTTCCGGTCGCTATGTTTTTAGCTTCGGTTAGCTCCGGCTTCGACAGCCAAACCTTGTTGGTTCAGAGGTTGCTCCGCGCGGACACATGCGCTGCAGCTGAACGGCGGTTTTGCGTAGGGACAGATAGACCAAGGACAAAGACGCTGTGGAACGCGTGAAGCAGCAGACAGCAAGATTTAGTGGAGGGACCACGAGCTAACATGCTAATGCTAACGGACCCGAGTGGTGGCGGTCCGAGACGCCTGCTGGGGCCGGGAGCTCGCATCCATGTGTGCCTGGCAGCCTCAGATGTTTGATGGACACCGATGTAACATGTTAAAACGCGGATAAACAGCTGGGCAGCCTTTTTGGAGGGACGACACCGAGCTAACGGGGGCTAAAATGCTAACGAGGCCCAACCGTAGACACGGACCCGACGGGCGGCGAATTATGTTATTTGAAGGATGTCATTTGATTTGTGCCAAAAATGTTTTGCACTACTTTTCTCTTGTATGTTTTATTGACTTTTACAAAATGTCAATACAAACCTGTTTTTGGTATTCCACGTCTCCTGCTTTGATTTTTGTCTGATTTCCACAAGGGAAAAATAACTTGTGGCTATTTAGGATTTATGAAACATTAACAAAGCCTTAATAAAGCATGAATAGTCTTCACTTTAGAATGGTTCACAAATACACTTAAGTAACCACTAGCAACTGCCTTAATTAATGATGCATTGCAGGATTAATAGATAGTGAATTCATTTTGTCAGATTTCCACAAGGGAAAAATAACTTGTGGCTATTTAGGATTTATGAAACATTAACAAAGCCTTAATAAAGCATGAATAGTCTTCACTTTAGAATGGTTCACAAATACACTTAAGTAACTACTAGCAACTGCCTTAATTAATGATGCATTGCAAGATTAATAGATAGTGAATTCAAACATTATTTAACAATTAGTACGCATTTAATACATGTGGTGAAAGCACATTAATTTGTGCATTTACAAATATAGATAGCATAGTTAATTCATGAGTTATTAAGCATGAATAAACATTGAGTACGTAGGTTTTGGAACTCATTATTCTTTATGTATAAAGCGTTAACAAGTATGTTAATTAATAGTGTATTAAGTGTGAATCATCCTTAATTAATGATGTTTTCATTGTTAATTAAATGTTTGTTAATGCTTAAATAAGGGTTAATAGTGTGTAGTTATTATAAAGTGTTACCGAAAAGTCTTTAAGCCTTTTAAAGTCAACAAGTGATTGTGGAGCTCTCAGATAGTCAGGGAGGGAGTTCCAGAGGCGGGGGGCAGCCACACTGAATGCCCGGTCTCCCATGGTCCTTAATTTAATTAATTAATTAA
>JBBPBX010024814.1:6381-33633 GCA_038048925.1 Garcialebias charrua | reverse complement strand
TGTACGATATTATCGGCATGGTATCGGTATTGTCGATATTAGCGTTAAAGTTAAATATCGGACATTCCATCAAAATAACACAGATGTAAAATGCACTGTTTTTGTATGACAATCCAGTGACAAGGATGCCTGCAGCTGCAGCACAACGGGTTGTCGCGCGCGCCTGCCTGATCTGAAGGCCGGCGCATAGCTCCGCGCTTGAGCAAGCGCGGCGCCCCGCTGTGTGAGCGCCGTGAGGTCGGCGCTGCACAAGCCCTTTGAACGTTCACGCGAGCGCGCCAAGCTCCAATTTTACGAGCGCCTACGCGAAGCGCGGTGTCTGACCAATCAGCTACACGCGGAGGGGGACTGAACTGACCCCCTCCGCATGCAGCTGTTCATAGAGAACGTGAGAAGAAAGCAGAGCACACGCTGCTTCACGCTGTGCTCTGCTGTGAACACCCCACGCGCAGCGCGCGCGCGTGGGTGGGGGCTCAGTCAAGCGCGGAGCTCTGCATCGGCCTTGATCATGGCGGAGAGGAAGAAGTTAAAATGTCGGCCGTGTGGAAGTTTTTTTTTTTTTTTTCCGTAGAGGATGTCGGATTCTGAAGATTTATGGACTACATTGAGCCTCGCTACATCGTCTCCAGTCAGAGATATTTTTTCGATGTAGCCTTACCCGAGTTATAAGCCGTCATTGAGAAGCTAATAGCCAATAGCACTTGGGTGAGTTTTACCACAGACATTTGGACGTTGTGTTAGCCCCGTTAGCATGATTAGTCTTATGGCACAATGGATAGACAAAAACTTTGAACTTAAAAGTCTGTCCTTCATGCACAAGAGTGCTGAGGATCCCACACTGCAGCTAGGAACCTGGAACAAGCCTCCACAAGTGAAACAGCATCAAAGGTGTCTAACGCTAATGGATAACATTTAACACTTTTCATTTAAAATAAGTTCAAGTGCTATGCACGTCATATGGCTGTTATTGAATATATGTCACCTGCTCTTACAGCTGTTACACATTTTTGTAGCAAATATGCCTAAATAAAAGGAATATGTTCTGACAAAGGAAAACATATAAAAAATATTGGTATCGGTATCAGTTATCGGCCAAATAAGTTTTAACATATCGGATATCGGCCAAAAATCCAATATCGTGCATCCCTACTGCAAAGTAAGTAACGGTACCTTGCATCAAATAAGATTCTTTTCCATCAGCAACTTCAACTTTTATCTGTCTAAAAAGAAATGTCTTTCCTAATTGATCTTTTTAAAATTCTGTAGTATTTAGGGAGCCGGGCTCCAGAGGTGGTGAAGAAGAAGGTTTTAGAAATGCTGTACGTCTGGACTCTGAGGTATCCAGATGAATCCAAGATAGCCGAAGCTTATCAGATGCTGAAAAAACAGGGTGAGTGCCTCACACGTTTGAGTCCGGCCATTTTGTCTTACACGTTTGAATTTTAAATCCATGTGTTCATTGGTCTGCAGAAGTTTTTAGTTCCCTTCTTTAGCCGATAAGTGTTTTTAGTTCTCCACAGTTTGTTTCATTTCTGCTTTCAGCACTAGCATGACACTGATATCCTGGGTCATGTGTGGCTGAATCTCTCAAAATGGACTTTCCCCAGGAACAAACTGTTGTCATGAGATATAAATAAGTTGTAGTGGAGCAAACAAGACTGTTGCATTCTACTTGAATTAGTTCAGAAAGCAGCAGAAGCTCGTATCGAAGTACAAATCAGAGGTTTTCTTTATTTGGTAACTGATCTACATGCAGTGTGAATGCACTGAAAACAAGCAGTGCTGTTGATGTTTTTGTATGTGTGGTTAACTGATTGTTGTTTCCAGGAATTGTTAAACAAGATCCTGTGCTTCCTGATGAGAAGCCACTGCCGCCCCCTCCGCCCAGAACCAAAAGTGCCATCTTTGAGGATGAAGAGAAAACCACGGTAGGATATGAGAAGCAAGAATCACATCTGATGGCCTCGATCCTCAACACATACTTGGAGCATCACACACCGAGCAATATTTTCCCTTAAAACGTTGGCGTCAGCATCGTTTGTCTGTTGGCAAAATGCCTCCGTCTCAATGGACAGAATTTAAAGTCATCATAGGTGTCAAAAAATACACCACTTTTCTATGATTATCATTGTTTGAATTGAAAACCACTCAATACACATCATCCGCTACTAAAAGTCTACTGCAAAATCAGCAGCGTCGTGTTTTGTCGCCAACAAATAGGAGTCGTTTGGTTACCGTTATGTTCGAACTTCGACGAGAACACTGGACAATTTCAGATATACAAGATGTAAACAGGGAGGGAAGGATGAAATCAGAGACACCAAGCTGGAGAGAGAGGTGACGTTCTTCTCTCTCTGGAATCAAACAACGTCTGAAAGCTTTAAGGACAAGAGTCGACTGAAGTGGAGTCGTTTAAGGAGCGTACAGACAAACAATTTATGCTCATTTTAAATACTGAAGAGATTTAAAATAACACTCAAAAAAGCATTTTTATTTGATTTTCAAATTAAATTTAAAAACAAATGATGGAGAACAGAGCATTTCCACATTAAGCTCTTCACATCTCTGAATTTTAAACAGAATTGGTGTGTACAACTGCACACTTTTAGTTAAAAATGGCATTTTTAATGTTTTTCTGTGTACAATTAATGACTCCAGTTTATTTTAAATAAGGAAATATTTAAAATAAACTACAAGCATCTCTCATTAATTTGGAGAAAATTTCAAAACAAAGATGGAAGATGAAAAAAATGATGAAGCTTTCAAGCTGATCGCATCAAGGCTTGAAAATCTTGAATTATTAAGGCAGAGTTTAATTCGAAGAAAAGAAGAACTTCGCCAAGAACGCCTTGAGTTAAAACATGAGATTAGAGAATCAAAAATAAAACGGCGTGCTATAAATGGCTTTGATGTTTGTCAACTCCCTGACCCAATCTGGTTAAAAACAAAACCAGAGCGTGAACTACATTACCAAGAAAAGGTCAAATCCCACTCGCTGGAGCTGGAAGGGACAAGTTCATCAATTCCCTCTCCTAAAATAGGTGAGAAAAAACATGTTTTTCAAACTAACAAACCACGACATGTTGATGCCCGCTGGAACTATGACCCGGAGTTGCTCAGACAAGACCCAGAGTTCGGAAAACGATTTCAAAAGGGGGGCGCACGTCCTAAAGATAAGAAAGATGGTCACAAAAGTAAACCATATAACAAAGGGGGGTCCCAACAGGAACCCCCAGGTCAAGGACAAGCCCCTCCTGCCCCTCGAACGGAACAGTCCGAGACCGGCAAAAAATCACAGAAGTTCCAGAAAAAAGGCAACATACCTCTAAGCTCTGAGGAGATAGTGGACATAAGTTGGTTGTTTGAAAACTTGAATGAGACAGAGGATGACCAAACTGGTACAATGCGTGACATTGTCTTTGATAACTCCGAGCACACAAATAACCAGCTGCTCAAAGCAAAGATTGAACTGATGAGGCAGAAGAACGAACAAAAAGAGAAAAAATTCTCAAAAAAGACCTTGAGTCACAACATGAGACAGAGGATGACCAAACTGGTACAATGCGTGACATTGTCTTTGATAACTCCGAGCACACAAATAACCAGCTGCTCAAAGCAAAGATTGAACTGATGAGGCAGAAGAACGAACGAAAAAGAGAAAAAAATTCTCAAAAAAGACCTTGAGTCACAACATCAGTTGAGACAATCAGTGATGAAACATTGCACTGTAACTGATTTTGAGGCTCACATGCAAAACAAAACACCCTCTGAGGTGTGCCCAGGTCAAAAGGTCGTATCCCAGTCGCTAAAAATAGGAGAGGTTCTCTCTCCTATAGAAAGCGAGAATAAACACCGCCGTCTCAAAGGCCCTCTGACCTCAGAAGAGGTAGAGTACTTACGTTGGGTGTTAAAAGAGGAGAGGAAACATCCAAAAACATACAGAAACATAAACTTTGCAACAAGAGGAAACAACACCCTGGACCAGGTTTACACCACCATGAAAAATTCCTACAGAGCCATCCCCCTCCCCCACATTGGTGCTTCTGACCATATCTGTGTTATGCTAAAGCCAGCATACAGGCCACTGGTGAAAGTCACAAAACCAGTCCGCAAGCAGATACGAGTGTGGCCAGAGGGGTCTTCAGAGGCACTCCAGGACTGTTTTGACACCACAGATTGGAGTATGTTCAAAGAAGCTGCTACCACAAACAACACCACATGTCTCCAGGAGTACTCAGACACTGTATGTTCATACATCACCAAGTGCATTGATGATGTAACCAACCTTAAAACCATCACTGTTCGGGCTAACCAGAAGCCATGGCTGACAGCTGAGGTTTACAGACTCCTGAGAGCCAGGAATGCTGCCTTCAAAGCGGGAGATCAGGTGGGCCTGAGGGCAGCCAGAAACAACCTGGACCGGGGCATCAGAAAGGCAAAGAAGCAGTATTCTGGGAAAATAGCTCACCGTTTCAAGGACAGCAGGGATACACGCAGTCTGTGGCAGGGAATACAGACCATCACAAACTACAAACCACCCCCCCAGACCTGTGACAGCTCAGCCTCTGCGCTGAATGAACTGAATGAGTTTTTTGCTCGGTTCGAGGCAAGTAACAGCACACCAGCACATAAACTCCCCCCCTCTCCTGATGGCCAGGTGCTGACGCTGTCCTCAGACAGCGTAAGGCGATCATTCATAAAGATTAACGCCCGGAAGGCCTCTGGTCCTGACAACATACCTGGTCGTGTGCTGAAGGACTGTGCAGGGGAACTCGCAGCGGTCTTCACGGACATCTTTAACATCTCACTGAGCCAGGCCATCGTCCCCACCTGTTTCAAAGCCACCACCATCATCCCTGTCCCAAAGAAGGCAACGCCCGCATGCCTCAATGACTATCGCCCAGTAGCACTCACCCCCATCCTGATGAAGTGCTTTGAACGGCTAGTCATGAAAAGCATCACATCTGTCCTCCCTGACTCCCTGGATCCCTTCCAATTTGCATACCGACCTAATCGCTCAACCGACGATGCCATCTCCTCTGCCCTTCACACAGCTCTCACACATCTGGACACGAAGGACTCCTATGTTAGAATGTTGTTCATCGACTTCAGCTCGGCATTTAACACCATCATCCCCCAACAGCTCATCCTTAAACTGGACAGTCTGGGGCTGAACACCTCAATGTGTAACTGGCTGCTAGACTTCCTGACCGGGAGACCACAGACAGTACGGATCGGGAGTAACACATCTAGCACCATCACATTGAACACAGGGGCCCCACAAGGATGTGTGCTGAGCCCCCTTCTATTCACCCTGCTAACACACGACTGCACACCATCGTACAGCTCCAACCACTTCATCAAGTTTGCGGACGACACAACAGTGGTAGGTCTCATCAGCAACAACGATGAGACGGACTACAGGAACGAGGTGAGCCGCCTGGCCTTGTGGTGCGGACACAACAATCTCACTCTCAACGTGGAGAAGACAAAGGAGATTGTTGTGGACTTCAGGAAGAGGGATGCCCAACATGCCCCTCTGACCATCAACAGCACCGCAGTGGAGAGAGTAGACAGCACCAAGTTCCTGGGAGTGCACGTCTCAAAGGACCTGTCCTGGAGCAGGAACACTGCAGCACTGGCAAAGAAGGCTCACCAGCGTCTCTACTTTCTCCGCAAGCTGAAAAGGGCTGGAGCTTCAACCCCCATCATGAGCACCTTCTACAGAGGTGCCATAGAAAGTGTCCTGACCAGCTGCATCACTGTGTGGTTTGGTGCATGTACTGCATCCTGCCGCAAGAGCCTCCAGCGCATTGTGAGAGCAGCTGAGAAGATCGTGGGCACCTCCTTGCCCTCACTGCAGGACTTACACAGCAAACGCCTCACTCGGAAAGCCCACCGCATGGCAGGTGATCCCACACACCCACTACACAGCTGCTTCAGACTGCTGCCATCAGGGAGGAGACTGAGGAGTCTCCAGGCTCGAACCAGCAGACTGAGAGACAGCTCTGTTCATCAGGCAGTCAGAATGCTAAACACTCTGCCTGCTCTGCCTCCCCTCCCATTTGAACTGCCTTAACACTAAAACTTTCTCACATATTATCACTCAACACAAAGTTTTTAACACTAGACTCTGTCATCAAACGGGTTGATCACTGAACTCTCGGTCATGTGCTCATACAGTTTGCACTACTTCTCATACTTGCACTAATGTCTGTATTACATCACTGCCTATAATCATAATACTGTTTACATTCTCTGTTTACATTTATTAATACTGTTTACTTTTATTACTACTGCCTACATGTAATTACTACTGTTTACATTTATTTACACTACTCTAGTATCTACACCACTGCTGGTACATATACAGTGTGCTCTGAACGGTCTTATTTAGGGATGCCCAATGTGCCTTACTGCATATGCCACTTTTTGCCTCTACAACAACATCAACTACTACCTCATACATATACTGTGTACATTGACTCATACGCTGCTTTGCCACTTTGCAAATGTCAATGCTAGAAACCTTTAGTTTATTTTAGTTATACTTTTTATACTCTTTTTTTATACTAGTATGCAAAAACTCAGGACAATATTATGTTCATTAAATGTTTAATGTTTTAGTTTTAGAGTTGGTGTAAATTTTCATACTCTTATACCACTATGCAAAAAACTCAGGACAGTGTTAGTTTTACTATTTTATGCTTATGTCTATTATTATATGTTTCAGTGTTTCAATGTTTAGATGTTTACTGTTGCACCGAGGGACTGAGAGAAACGCAATTTCGGTCCTGTGTATGTCCTGCACTGTACATATTGCAGATCTGACAATAAAGTTGACTTTGACTTTGACTTTGAAAAGAGTTGGATAATACAAGCGAGAAGAAACACCGTAGTCTCAAAGGCCCTCTGACCTCAGAAGAGGTAGAGAACTTACGTCGGTTGTTAAAAGAGTTGGATAATACTAGCAAGAATGAACAAGATTTTCAAACTGACATACAACGAAATGTTGGTACCAGCTGGAACAGTGACTCAAAATGGTTTAAAGGGAGCCCCGCCCCTGAAGCACCTCAGATTGAAAAATCTGAGACAAGCAACGAACCACAAAAGGTAGGTGTTCACTCTCTAAGAGACCCACAACGGTTCAGATCGAACCAGGTGGGTGAAAACCAAGGTCCATCGGTGGGTGGACTTCAAAAGAAATTGAAGTATGAGGACCTATACTCATGTAACTATGCGTGGTCCCAACAGAAACTCCCGAGCCTTGGAACAGGCTCTTTGCACGTCAACTTCCGTGTTCCGGTCAATGCGGTTCACTCACTTCCGGTCTATTGAACATGGCATTTTATTAGAGGTGTTCGTGTTTTCAGGGCTTGCCCAAGCTGACTATAACGATGTTAATCGCATTTGTAAGTCTCATCCAAAGCTCCAACGACTAAATTAGAGAAAGGCTTTAAGATGTATGCCTCGTCTTACATCCACAAACACGAAGGTGAGTTTTACTTTGCTTCGATTGTGTGGCTAACGTTAGCTTTAGCTAATGCTAGCAGGCATTTTTACCGGTGATTTTAGTATAAATATGTACCAATAAAGTACCTGAACATTCTCAGTTATTCAATCGGACAATGTTTAACCTAATAATTTCTATTTGTGTTCAGTATATATTGCTTTTTTGCTGTTGATAGTGTCAAACAGAGACGAGGTAACAGGACAGGTTGTGGTTCTTTTAGCTTCAGATCCATAAAGAAACACGACAAACCTCATAGTTTAAAAGTACAGCTGACTGTTCTGGTTCAAATTTATTATATGGCCATGTTCCATGGGTTCCGTGTTATTTTATTTATTTTTTGCATGCATTTTGTTAAGAGCTCAAATGGGACAGTGTTTACAGCCCCCTCCTCATTTTATCAGGACATTTTTTTCATCATAACATTAAAAGCAAGACTAGTTTCACATGTTTTGTTTTAATGTTGATTGTGAAGCAGTTTGTAATCTTTATATCTTGAAAGCTGATGTATAAAGTTTCATTTACTAAACTATTTTAGATGTGAAACATTCCTAAAAAGATGAGAGCACCTCTCCTAATGTACAGTCATATTCAACAAATGTAGTATTCACAAAAGTTCATTAATTTCAATATTAATTTACTAAATAATTTTTTTTATTTTCATTTATTTTTGTAATAAAAATGACTGAGGTTTTCAAGTCTTTATTTCTGTTAATGATTTTGCTTGCAGCTGTGAAAACACGACATCTAAGATTAGAATATTGGTATACTGATCAATCTCACAAACCAGCCCCATCATAAAGCATATGCTAATTTGTTGATAATGACTGTAAATGACTTCCCGTGCTGTAAACATGAGTTCCATTTGATCATAGTATTTTTCACTGTTTTAAGGAGGGCACTCCATTTCATGCCAACAGTTTGAAAGAAAACCTTAACAAAATGTGTAATATGATCTGTCAACAGGCTGTCCTCAAGAGATTCCGTTCCTGTTGTAATGGTGACGTGCAGTTGTTCCTGTGTGGCTGGTTCTGGATTTCACAGGGTGCAAAACCAGGTCCAGTTGGCAAGATGGTGGCCTGGGTCGACTGTGTAAAGGAGGATTACGGTAAATAATACTGGCAATATATCATTTTCATGTCTTGCTACCATACATATATTTTAGCCCCGAGTTAAATACATCTGTGTGATGTTTTATTCAAAGGAGTACGGATACCCTCTTCAGAGGAATGACTGGCTCTCTTCCTGACCTGTCTGCTTCGAGTGGCAGAGGTATACTGTACTGCGATTTGGACACATCATCTGTCACCAACCGAGAGTGTCTGGCAGCGACTGGATGGAAGATCAAAAAATAATCAGACAGAACTGTGATCACTTCTATTTTATGTTTTTGAATAGGTTGTGTGCTGTAGATACTATGAAATTCAAAAGAAAAAAAAAGACACTTTGTTTTATTACAATTTATCATTTGAAGAATTTGTTTGTTCTGATTTGTTTTACACAAAATAAATGAATTTCAAGTTGCACTAAGGTCAGCTCTGGCCTGTAATTTAGTTTGTTTAGCTTGCCCGTGTTTTTTCATAAAAGCAAGTGAAATGTGAAAAACAAGAAATGTTTATTTGTCTTCACATTTATTCATGAAATTTGATAACATGCAATCAGTTCATAACAATAAAAATACATTTAAATGCTTCTGTGAGAACTAATTTCGTGTGGACAATGTCCATCAGAAATTCTTTCCCTTAGCCCATGCACTGACGAGGTTTATTTTGATAATTAACCAGGCAAGCCACTGTAAAAAGTTCATTAAATATGTAAAAAAAGCTAAGTCTGGTCCTCTGGACATTCAAAAAACTGTCTACAGTATTTGTTTTTTGAATGTCCAGAGGACCAGACTTAGCTTTTTTTTTTAAATATTTTTCTACCTGGAGCATGCATCAGGGTAAGTTCATTAATACTTCAAACAATTGATAGTGGGATATCAATTGTTGATATCACGCTATCAACAATGTTATGCATATATACACATAATATATGTATACACATATATTATGTGTATATACACATATGTGTATATGCACATAATATATATGTATATATACACTTACATCTGTATATATACTGTACACATAATATATATGTATACACATATTGTGTATATACACATATATGTGCATATACACAATATATGTTTATATACATACATGTGTACATAAACATAATATATATGTGTATATACACATACATCTGTATATATACACATAATATATATGTACTGTATACATGTATATATTGTGTGTATATACACATATATGTGCATATACTGTACACATAATATATGTTTATATTCACATGTGTATATACACATAATATATACAGTATGTGTATATACACATACATGTGTATATAGGAAATCCTTTCGGATTGCACGCTCAATGTGAACTCGCAGACGTGCAATTTTATGTCTGGAGGATCCTCCGTGGAAAATGAAAAGAATCCGAAAAAAAAAAAAAAATCTGAAAGAAAAAGTCCGTGGAAATTTAAAAGACCATTACATCAGCATGCTTAGGGACACAGCAGTGTTCGTGATAATGTTTAACTTGCTTCTGAAACGCGAGTTTCTCTTTTCTAGCTGTCTAGTTCCTCAAAGCGGAAGCTAGCGAGCCGCATCCGCTCAGGCGGATGTGACGTCAGCGCCGCAGATGCAAAGAGCCTACTGCACCTCCCGTGCCTCGAACAGAACAGTTCGAGACAGGCAAAGAGTCACGAATGTCCCGGAATAATGGCCCAATACCTCTATGCTCGGAAGAGACAGAGGAAGTAAGTAGTTTGTCAGTAGATTTGAATGTTACTGTGCTTGACCAACCTGATACAATGAGTGGCCTTATCATGACACTATCAACATTGACCTACCTGGAGCGATGTGTAGCACTGTCTTTCACAAAGACTCAGAGCACACAAATAACTCAGCGCACACTACTACCAACATTGCCATGGATGTTGACAGCAAACCAATTGCTGACACACAACAACATCCTGAAGGTCATGATGCTGACAGCCAACAAGATGCTGACAGTAAACAAGATTACACAGACAGAGGCACACGTGAACAGAAACGTGGGCCAAGACCTGTGAGGTTTCTGTGTAACTTTATACAAAGGGGGGTGGCTAAGAAAGCTTACCTGCCTATCACACTGGAAGGTGTCCTTGAGCGTGAAGCCCTCCTGGATGGCAGTTCTGATATAACTATTATGTCGGCCAAGCTGTTCGAGGAGCTGAGGACCGCCGCTAACGGTGTTGACAGGCAAATACCCTTTGAGAAATGTGCTATTGAGCTACAGGGTCTCGCAGAGACGAGAACAACCCTAACAGCTATAGCTATGGTTCACATGCAGATTGGCGAAATGACACTACACCACCCGGTGTACGTGTCTAAACTTGACTCATTCCCATTTCTGGTTGGCCAAGATTTTATAAACCGCTTCGGCGCGATTATAGATTATGGTCAACAGAAAATGTGGAGCACAGTGAGAAAACCCCTGCCAATAAAAGTGCCTCCTAGTTGTGATACAGACTGCCTAACCGCAGGTACCGCAGAGGACACAAGGGACTGCTCATCCGAGGACGAGAGCCCGGTAAGTGAACCTTCAACTACAGGTGAGACAGAAGAGACCCAAAAGTTGGACCAAACTCTGGCCCAACAAGAGAACCTCCTCTGTGAGCTGACACATTCAGCACTCCCTGACCACTGCCTACCACAGGTAGTGAAAGGTGTTGAGATCCAAGGATCCCACACCGAAGACGCTGTACTGTCCTCTGGGACAGGTAATTCGGCAATCAACCAAGCTTTCAATGAAACCTTGGTTCAAGGGCATCTGAGTCCAGAAAATGACAGTCATCCAAACGCTGACAGTCACTTGGACATCATTGTTGCAGATTACGAGGACCCCTCATCAGACAAGAAGGGGGCAAACTCACATTACCTACCACAGGTAGAGAAAGGTGTGGAGATCCAAGGACCCCACACCGAGGTTGCTGTACTGTCCCCTGGGACAGGTAAATCGGCTATCAGCCAAGCTTTCGATGAAACCTTGGTTCAGGAACATTTGAGTCTAGAACTAATCAGAAATGACATAGTTTTTACAGACTCAAAGAGCCCCTCTTCAGTCGAGAGGTGGGAAGACACACACAACGACAGTGACCCGTCGCAGTCTGTACAATCAGACACACCTGCGATTGCGCCGACAGTTGTGACACACCTGAATTACACGGAAAGAGGTAAACGTAAGAAGATACGTTGGCCAAAACCTAAACGATTCCTGTGTACCGTCTTCTCTCAGCTGCGCGAACAGCTTAAACTAAACGGTGGCATCCTAACTTGTGCCCATGGACGGACGTCCTCACCTGTGTTCGTGGTCCCCCATGACCAAAGGGGGGTGATGTTAGGCCATGCCAAAGACAAAGATTTGAATGTACACCTCAGAAACACTTTTGCTTTCGCCCAGAAAAACCTGGAAAAATCCGCTGAAGGACGCAAGGCGTACTACGACCAAAAGGCCTCTCACAATGAACTCCAAGTGGGAGACAGAGTCTGGTACTATACGTTCGCCCCAGCAACCGGGAAAGGAGGGTCCGAGACCGGAACTCTCGCCCGCAAACTAATGCCCAGGTGGACTGGACCTCATCTGATAACAGACAAAGTGTCCTCAGTCGTCTACGAAATCAAAATCAGCAAAGGCCGCAAAGAGCCAATTGCTAAATGGGTACATCGAAATCAGATCAAACCTTACAAGGCGTTCAATGACTCCACAAAAGACAAAGATCTCACAAACTCACCGACTTCATGGGATAATAAGGTCGTCCAAACACAAGTTAGTAAATAAACTAATCAGGTTTAAACTACCGTATTTTCCACCCTATAAGTCGCATTGTCCAATTTGAACTTAGAAACGCTAAGCCTAAAACCCACAACAAAAAACTAACCTTAACAACCGTTTAAATCCACGAGATTTAATTTGACCTCGGTCATAAAGTTGAGACCTGTTTTCTTGTGTGTTGCACTTTGGAATCTGACGACAAGAGTGTGTCGAAGCAGTGAAACGTTGTTTCCTTGTTGTTTAGTCATTACTGTTGTCATTAGTTGAGATATTGTTTTGGTTCTGAACACTCCCAGCCAAAAAGGTTTTGTATTAACATTGGTTAATGAATGATATGGATTTAACTATGCCAACATGCAGTTCGTTTTGTTAAATCTCAATCGTCGAAGAGTCAATGTAGTTTAAAGCTACTCAAGGTACCATAAACTACACTGGTCTCACAATTTCTAAATTGAACCGATTCGATCGTTTCTATTCTAGATTATCTATTCATTTTGATGAGTCTCGCCATAGACTTCAAAATTTATTAGGAATACCAAATCCTACGTCGTTCGTCTAAAAGACAACAGACATTTAGATCAAACTATATTTCATTTTTCTATTTTAGTTTAACCTAAACTAAGTAATAAATGGAGGAATAGTTTGGAATTAGAGACCTTCGTTGCCGAAGCCCTCCAAAATGTTATAGGAATAGATCCCTATTTCTAATTTTACAGAATTGATCCACCCCTTAATTGGTAAGTGTAGCTGATCTAAACCATGATAGCTTACATGCCAGGTGCATATAGGTAGGGCCCAATGTAGAATCCCAATCGTAAGCCCACCTAAAAACCCACATAATTGCATGACACATAGAACCAGAGTGGCACTGACTGGAAGCTAACCAGCCAACAACCTTCGATATGGGGACCTGCAGCTCCAACGCTTGGTCTTCAACCTTCATCCAAGGGTCGCCTCCTCTGCGTCAATCGAGGGATCCCCTCTACATGCTGATTATGAAAACAATTGTTGCTGATCAATCAACAAAACTAACCGTTGTGGAATTACTGCTGTGGAATTACCGCTGTGGATTATAAGACTTTGTTTTCCAAAGGATCACAGACTTTGTTTTCCAAGAGTTAACAGACTCAGTTTTCCAAGGGATTAAAAGCTTTTCGCAATGGGATTACCTCCGAACAGTATGGAATTTCCAAAAACTTTATGGGATTATAATTTTGATTTTTCTTTTCCACTTGCTGGATTACTTCAAGATCAGAGACAGTTCAATGTTCCTTTCGTGTTGGACCCCATCCCCAAGGACTGGCGATGGCTTCCAAAAGGGGGGAGATGTAGTGGGCATGACCGTGTCCACTTTGATACACCTGTGTATTTTTGAACTGTTCCAGAGATGACCTTTACTGACCTCTCAGTAAAGCAAGACATTTACTACAAATTATTCCATTAGTTGTAATCTGAGAACATAGTCACCAAAAGAGACTATTTCTATCTTTGATTTTATTCTAATGTAATCAAAAGAATAACTTTTGTCATTTTCATGATATATGTTATATGCTGTTATTCTTTTAACACTAGGACTACCAAACATATGTACTTGTAAATATTTTACATATAGCTCCCATGGGAGACTGTAAAATGACAGATTGAGGAATTTGCATTCCATTAGGTGTGTGTGACCCCCTGGGGCTGGAGTCTTTTGTGTGCTCAAAACATCCCCCCAGTAGCAAAAACAAAACATCTCCCCATATTCCAACAACAACATTCCTTCTGCAGGTTGAAAGTGCAGCTTTTTACAACACAGACCAAACTTTTGGAGATGTTGATGACTCTTTGCAAATGTCAACGCTAGAAACTTCAGTTTATTTTATAGATATACGTTTTATACTTTTTATACTACTATGCAAAAACTCAGGACAGTATTACACTTTTATTATTTCATTTTATGCTTATGTTCATTGGGTGTTTGGTGTTTTAGGGGTGTTTGGTGTTTCAGTGTTGGTGTAAATTTTCATACTTTTATACTATTATGAAAAAACTCAGGACAGTGTTACACTTTTTTACTATTTTACTATTTTATGCTTATGTTTATTAAATGTTTTAGTGTTTAGTGTTTAGATGGTTACTGTTGCACCGAGGGACTGAGAGAAACGCAATTTCGGTCCTGTGTATGTCCTGTACATATTGCAGTTCTGACAATAAAGTTGACTTTGACTGCCTCTAAGCGAGCAGGTCCCCGGTTCAAATCCTGGTCCGGGGGCCTTTCTGGGTGGAGTTTGCATGTTCTCTCCGTGCATGCGTGGGTTTTCTCCGGGTGCTCCGGTTTCCTCCCACAGTCCAAAAACATGCATGTTAGGCTGATTGTTAACTCTAAATTGACCCTAGGTGTGAGTGAGACAGGTCCCTCTTGTAAATGAGTCCCCGTGGCTCAACGAGTCCAGCCTGTATAAATAAAGGTTGAATGAATGAATGAACAAACTGATATGGAGAGAACACAAATTCTGTAAGAATAAAAATACTAAATCTATTACAGTACTGTACAAAGTCAGAGACCCATTGAATGATAAAGCTCTGTATTTGTTGTATAACACAATCATTTTTCCACACTCAAAAGTATGAATGTTTACATGAAAACTGGAGTGAAACAACTTTATTCAATTTTATTTCACTCAGCATGTAGCTTGCAGATAGGCAGATAGGCAGCCGTGGCATAGTGGTAATGGCACTCGTCCACCGATCGGAAGGTTGGAGGTTCGAATCCCGTTTCCCCACACCATGTGTCGTTGTGTCCCTGGGCAAGACACTTAACCCCGAGTTTCTCCCGGTAGGACTGGATGGCGCCTTGCATGGCAGTCTGCCGCTACCGGTGTATGAATGTGTGTATGAATGGTTGGATGGTTGGTATTGTAAAGCGCTTTGGGGCCCCTCATAGGGGGCTGGAAAGCGCTATATAAATAAGCTCCATTTACCATTTGTCCTTCGTCCAGGAAGGACAAAGATGCCTTCCTGACAAAACCGCCGTTCACATAAAGCGCATGTGTCTCCGCGGAGAAACTTATGAACCGACACGGTCCATAGCAGGGTTTCCAGGCCGAAGGCCTGTAAGTCGATGTCCTCGTAAGTCGGGGACCACCTGTACAATCCCGCCGCCTTCAGATAAAAGTGACCAATGCAATCCCGCCTTGACCGTGGAATAGGTGATATTTAGTATTTTTATTCTTACAGAATTTGTGTTCTCTCCATATCAGTTTGTTCATTCATTCATTCAACCTTTATTTATACAGGCTGGACTCGTTGAGCCACGGGGACTCATTTACAAGAGGGACCTGTCTCACTCACACCTAGGGTCAATTTAGAGTTAACAATCAGCCTAACATGCATGTTTTTGGACTGTGGGAGGAAACCGGAGCACCCGGAGAAAACCCACGCATGCACGGAGAGAACATGCAAACTCCACCCAGAAAGGCCCCCGGACCAGGATTTGAACCGGGGACCTGCTCGCTTAGAGGCAGTCAAAGTCAACTTTATTGTCAGAACTGCAATATGTACAGGACATACACAGGACCGAAATTGCGTTTCTCTCAGTCCCTCGGTGCAACAGTAACCATCTAAACACTAAACACTAAAACATTTAATAAACATAAGCATAAAATAGTAAAAGTGTAACACTGTCCTGAGTTTTTTCATAATAGTATAAAAGTATGAAAATTTACACCAACACTGAAACACCAAACACCCCTAAAACACCAAACACCCAATGAACATAAGCATAAAATGAAATAATAAAAGTGTAATACTGTCCTGAGTTTTTGCATAGTAGTATAAAAAGTATAAAACGTATATCTATAAAATAAACTGAAGTTTCTAGCGTTGACATTTGCAAAGAGTCATCAACATCTCCAAAAGTTTGGTCTGTGTTGTAAAAAGCTGCACTTTCAACCTGCAGAAGGAATGTTGTTGTTGGAATATGGGGAGATGTTTTGTTTTTGCTACTGGGGGGATGTTTTGAGCACACAAAAGACTCCAGCCCCAGGGGGTCACACACACCTAATGGAATGCAAATCCCTCAATCTGTAATTTGACAGACTCTGGTAAGTGTAGTACTCATCTGAATATTCTGGTAGTCCTAGTGTTAATATGGAGTATTACTGTGTTACTTGACCATATAATGGTGTCAGAGTGAATTTTATGTGTTATTCTGTAATGTGAAACATTACTGTGTCACTCCTGCTGTGTTAAAGTTGAAGTCTCGGGTCACAGAGGCCCGACGGTTTTGTTTAGAAAGTCAGAAGACAGTTAATCCGTTGTTTTTCATGAGAAGGGCTCCAGCTTTCTCTGTCTTTTCCTAAACAAATCTCCCTCTGCTGAATTTCACCTTGAATCGTGATAACGACAAGTGAACTCCTCGACTGTTTCTTCTGAACCAATGAAAAAGAGACAAGTCTCTCTCATCTCTTTGATCCTTCTATTAAGTTCTAAGCTGTTGCTGGAACTGATGAGTCTGCTGGGAACTTCAAAGAGATGTGAACCTTTCCCAAAGAGCTGGATGAACTCAGTCACACGCTAAGGACTCGTCCTCCAGCTAATGACTAATAACATGTGGTTATGAGTCCACTTCGAACGAGCGTAAGCTCAAAACTTTGTTTATTCCTTCCTGGAATAAGTTTATCTTGAAGTCAGAGGCCTGGAGCTGACACATTTTCTGATGATCCAAGCGGAACCCAGAAGACGTTGAAAACGTAAACTAGAACCAGATCGGACGTGCTGGGCCTGAAGGACTCTGTGCATCTGAAAGGCTGGTGTCATTTCTTTATCAGACTCGTCGTCGAAGGTAAAGAGCTGTTTACAAACGTACCTGGATTTTAGCAGAAGTCGGATGGAAAGTGTCATTTCTGGTTACACTCAAGATAAATAACTTCCTCCTTTAACCTCTCCTTCTTAAATTTCTTTATCTCCATTTCTAAGCTGGAAACTATATTTAAGCTAAAGAGCCCTCAGACTAAATATGTTTAACATCCAGTACTGTATTTAGGTCTGTTGTGTTGTTACAATTTAAATGTGCTGACGTGTTAAATTGAAAGAAAGTGAAATCATGTCAATCAAGTGTAATGGTGTTAATTTAGTTGATTTATTTTAAATAAATGATAGTGTCTTTGACATATCAAACTAAGTTAACGTCTCTGTCACTTAATGGCTTTATTTATTTATCCATCATAAAGATCACAGAAATATTGGGTAAACTGAAAAAGAAAAGAATCCGTGAAATTACTATTCAATCTGAATAAGTAAATTAATTAAGGATAAAGAGGTCAGCTTAATACTGACCCCTGTTAAAATCCTTTACATCTGGGTGGCACTATATATGTTTAAAGAAACAATATATGGTCTCCCTCATGTTTGCTTCAAAAGGCAAAGCTCTCAATTTACCAATCGATCTACGTTCCCACCCTCATCTATGGTCATGAGCTTTGGGTTATGACCGAAAGAACAAGATCTCGGATACAAGCGGCTGAAATGAGTTTTCTTTTTTTTTTCTTTTTTTTCCATTTATAGATGGCCTCCCTTCACACCTTTTAGCCATCCTCTCACTCCAATATGTATTTTTTTATTATTTTTTTTTAAGAGAGAAAGAAAGAAAAGAGAAAGTAAGACAACAAAACAACAATTATCCACAAAAAGAGCACAAGGCAAACACACCCAACCTCCGTCCACAATCCTGCAAAGCACATGACAGAACACAGCAACGAAACATACATGCATAAAGACTGATAATATTCATGACCTTGCAGTAGCTTTCTATAAATACACATACCCATTCCTACAAATATATATACAGTATACATACATATACATTTATATTCATTCATATACCCATCTACATATCTGCATATATCTACATATACATCCCTGCATCCATTTGTGTGTGGTTGTGAGCATGCATAAGTGAATAAGGTTCCTCCAATAGAACATTTAGTAGCGAGTGTGAAGCATCAGAGACCCGTCCCCCCAAAGCCCGAGACAGACGAAGGGGCGATCAAAGCCCAAGACCCCAGGAAGGACCCCGAGCCCAGAGTCCCCAGGACCACCCGAACAGGACGAGCCACTCGTCCACTCCCCAGGTCCGACCAAGGGGAAGAACCGGACGAACCCCACCAGCGACCACACACAATGACCCCCCGGGGTCAATCGCGACAAATACACAGGCCCCCGCCGGAGCCCGCTGCACCGACGTAGCCCCAGGTCCGGTCACCGAGGCTCGGGCACCGGGGACGCCCATCCCTCAAGCCCAGACCCGACAGGACCAGAGGACACGAGCCCCACCAGGCAGCCACCAGGCCGAGCCGACAAACGCCCAAGCGCCCAGCCCCAGATAGTGAGGGCCCCAAGCACGCCCGCAGGCAGAGGAACACCCACCAGGGGGCCACGTGGCAGGAGCGCGACATTCAGTAGCCTCAGAAGTATCAGAGAGGGGGCAGTCCAAGTCCCAGCCTGACACTTAAACATTCATACACAGACACACTCATTCAGACCCACCCTCATACTCACCCTCAGTCACAGAAAGACAAACAATAACGACACGCTCCATTCATAATCCCGATGCACACTCTATACCCCCTAGGTCCAAGACATGTACCTGCTCCCTACATGGGGCAGCCCACATCCAAACCCAGGAGGTAGGCCCATTCATTCTGGGGTGGAGAGTAGCAGACATCCAAGATCCGGCCCACCCCGCGCCCTGCCGACAGGACAGGACAGGACACCCGAGCCCAAGCAGCCCCAGAGGGAGCGCACTGCCAGCCCCGCCCACGGCGAACCCGCAGGCCCCGAACCCCCCCACACCCCAGCACAACCCCTGACGGCCCACCCCCAGAATGTCCGCCAGGCAACCAGGGGGGTAAGAGAAAAATAAATAAATAATATATATATATATATATATATATATATATATATATATATATATATATACATATATATATATACATATACATATATATATATATATACATAAATAAATACATAAATAAAATTGAAATTAACAAATCAAGACCCCGACACACACACCCCCGTCCCCAAATGTACTGTTGGTGAGTGTTGTTGTAAAGTGTACTTAAAAGGGAAAGAGAAGGAGCAAAGGCTAGCATTGTACCAGTTTCCCCTCCACTCCAACTCTAACCCAGGCCCTTATTGTCTAAATGCATAATGTTGAGTGAGCATAGGCATGGGGGCGAGATTGATGTCATCCCGCCACCCATAGCCATAGTGCTCACTCCATTCCCTATATGTGACTTTTATGAAGATGTTTATGAATGAATGTCTAAAGTGTATATAAAATTGAGTCCCAGGTGCTCTGAACAACAGAGATGTAAAACCATCGCAGCACACCCGAGACTCAAATTCCCTAAATGTATTAATTAATTAATTAATTAATGTCTTTGCTGTTATTGTTGTTGTATCTGTCATTTTATGACTATTTTTTATATTACCAGATTCCCGTTTTCACCCCACCCCCTGTAATGTGTGTGCTATTCTTAAAAAGTGAAGTCCTATTACTATGTTCTGCACTTGAACATGCAATATTTAACCTCCAGATTCCAAGTCAATAAAGCTAATCATCCAACTGTTTTAACTCCAGGGTTACTTTTTTTTCCCTTTGGCACGAGCCTACAAGCGTGGAGAACAAGATGCAACTCAGGTTTATCCAGCGTGAAGAAAGTGTGACACTTGTAATGGTTTTGGGGAAATAGGATTAGCTTCCTCCATGTGTGCATCTACGCATTACCAGAATATTTTCAATGTGACACAGCATGCAGAGTTCCCTGCAAGAAAAAAATGAACTGTACTTACAACACGTGACCTCTTCCTCAGTGTCACACTTTGTAAGTTGGGTTCTTCGCAATTTTTTGCCAAAGGCATAAAGGGTTTGTGTGACTCATCCTTGGTCCAATAAGTACATTCATTCAACCTTTATTTAGTCAGGTTAATCTCATTGAGCCTCGAGGACTCATTTACAAGAGGGACCTGTCTACAAACTAAAGAATGATGACAACAGCAACAGTAGAGTTTTCTTAAACAATCAACAATAGACAATCACAAAAGAAAAATACAGATTTTTTTAAACAAATTAAAACAAAGTAGCAAAGTAGCAAAACATTATAAGGTATTACATGCTAAAAACAGTTTAATATTGACCCATAAGTTTGAGCGTTCAGATTCAATACTACAATGATGAGTGTTTTTTTTTACCATATAGTGAGGAAAAATAAAATGCTATTTAAAATCTGATTTTTTTTTAATTATTTTTTATTATGAGAGGACATGAAGGTAGTTGGAGTGAGTACAGAGGATGCAGACAGAGTGAGATGAAGCAGGATGACTCTCTGTGGCGACCCCTGAAGAGGGAAAAGTCAAAAGAAGAAGATTTATTTTTTTTACATTTAATTGTATGTAAAATAGTCAGTCATTCAGTCTTGATGATCTGTTATATTATTATAGTGGAAGTAAAGTAATGATGCTCTGAATATACGCGAACAAAAAACAAGTCAACTCAAGTTTTAACTAAGAATAAATTATTTTTGATCAAAGTAAAATGTATACCACGTTTAAAAAATATATAGGAAGTCAAAAAATTAAATGATTGAAAGGCAGTTTTTCCTTCAAGGAATGTAAATAATCCACAACCTTTCATGACAAAGTCTTGAATTAAGATCATCTTATGGTAAAAAATAATGGAGGTGTGGCCATTCTGATCAAATCTTAAAAAATAAAAATAAAAGCTATATGCACTCTCACACAATACATCAAGATCTGCTGGTGTCCAACGTAAATGTTGAAAATGACTCTCAGTTACTACACCAAACGCTCAATGTGTGAGACATTAACTGAAGTAAAATAATATCTGTGTTCTCTAAGATCATGTGGCTGTGGCAGCCATTTTCAATTAGGTGGACTTCAAAAGTTTATGAGTTGTAGATGTACACGGCATTCACTGATTACTTCTGAAGGTTCCCTTGCAATCTGCTCAGAAGTGCATGAGATATTTTGTTAACAGACAGACCAAAATGTTTCCCACCTTTCACAGGCAGGCGATAATAAAAGAGAACAATATGAAAGTTTAAATCATAAACGTGCACAAGGCAATATGAGATTATGTGCCAAAAAATAGCTGAAGTTGAATCTCAACAATGATCGGAACATATGTGGAGCATTATATGGATTTTAGTTGTTGCTGTGTCAGGTGAGCTCACGTTTCCTGCTTCTAAAAACAAATGGCATGCAGGTCCAGCCATTGTTTCTCTGTTCGGCTTTTAATTTGACATCAGGGGGGGCAATAGAGATATGTCTGTCCCTTTAAAGGATATCACAGTCATGTACGATGAATAATTCAAACAGAATAATTCCTCTGAGGTTGCTGTGAGGTGGGACCAGTGTCTCGCCTCTTCCAGCAGCAGGACAGCTAGAAAGCACATGCATAAAAGATGAAAGGTTTGATAGCCTCCACTGGATTCACCGATTATGTGCGCCATAGACTTTAGAGTCGTAGCCTGGCTTAGCAGCTCGCAGCCTGTGAACTACCCTTAGCCTCTCGGGCCCGGCTGCATGGGGCTCCCTCAGCAATATCTGTGCCACATGCAACCCAGCTCTTCTCTGCAGTCATAAGGGGAGAGAGGTATAAATAGCAACAGCATGAATGCAGGGGGGGAATGAGATCTCACAGAAATCTCTTGGTTTCACTCAGCTCAGACATCAGTAAACAGACATGCAAATAGTGAAATGGTTTAGGCCTTGTCCTGGTGTATTTTGTGATCATCCAGATTTCTGTATTGATTCCTGATGTCATCAGCTGTTTCTCCTTCTTCAACAACTGACTGTGTGAATATGAAGCATTCACACTCTTGTGATCCATTTTCCTTCTGTACATTTTTTGGCAACTTTTTTTTCAGCTATTTTCAACAAATTGCAGCTGTTTTCTTCTCCTTCCTGATTCTTTCTGCTAACTACAACATTCTGTGCTTCTAACTTCTTTCTGCTAATTTCAGCTTTTTATGCTCCTTTCAACTTTCTGCAAGTTTCAGCATTTTTTGTTATTTCAGCTACAATCTGGCTGTTTTCTAATTTTAGTTGTAGTTTTTTTTTTTTTTAGCTAATTAAACATTTTTTTCACTCATTTCAACTTTTTTCAGCCTAATTCAGCAAAGATGTGCTTTCTCCCATTCCTTCTGGTAATTTAAACTTTTTTTCTACTTTTTAATCTGCTTTTCAACTGTTTTTTTTTGTTTGTTTGTTTTTTTCCCAGATAATTTCCACTTGTCTGTGTTTATTTATGCTTCTTTCAGCCTAACTGGACACAACTGTGCTCTCTACTTACTTCTGCTAATTTAAGCTTGTTCTACCTCAGTAAACTTTTTTGCATTTTTTTTTAGCTAATTTCATCTATTTTCAGACAAATTCCAGTTTGTAGAGGTAATGTTGGCTACTTTCAGCCTAAATAACTTATGTCTGCTAATTTCAGATTGTTGTCCTCCTTTCAACTTATTTCTGCTGTAGTGTCTGCTTTTCTGTACTGTTTTGTGCAAAATTTAGCTTTTTCAGCTAATTCCACATTTTTTAGCTCATTTCAGCTCTTTCCACTTTCTTCTGGTAAGCTTCTTTCTGCCTTTTCAGCAACTTTTCTGCCCTTTTTTTCAACCCTTTTTTTTTTTAGCTATTTCCTAACTTTTTTGCTCATTTCTGATTATAATTCAGCAAATATGTGTTATTTCTGCTTTCTTCTGATAACTTAGGCTTGTTCTTCCATTTCAGCTACATTTAAGCATGTTTTAGCTATTTTCATGTTTTTTAGCAAGTTCTTCAGCAATAAGCATTCACACTGCATTTTTGCAGGAAATGCAATTTGTCTGGTTTCAGCATTGTATCTGTAATCAAGGGCATCATCTGTCTAGTTGATGTGCTATCTTCCTTTTCTGTTCTGTAACATGCAGCTTAGTTGCTTCTCCACCCTGAGAGAACAAACACATCTGTCTGAGTGAAGCCCAACCTCCTGACTATCCAGTTGCCTGACACAAGCACAATAATATTTCACCTGAGAACATCAAAAAACTGGCAAAATCTGAGTTTCTAAATCAGGAATACCATGCACTGTGCTGATATGCTCTGAAGAATGGGAACCTGACAGAATTATTGGCTTGACTTGTTATCCCTCTAAAAATCCAGGTTACCCAGGCTACACCGGCTTTACTTCTGAAAAGAGGGCAGACGTGTTTTAGATTAAGCCGTTTGTGCTTTGATTATGTGTCGATAAACCACAAGGTGAAAAAGATCTATCTGGCCATCAATTCAATCATAAATTTCATCTCTTCTGGGGAGTTGATGGATTAAATCTCAGCTGACACAAAAATGTGACAGTGACTGTTCGTATCGATTTCAATGCATTCACTCTGCTGTGACAAGGATACCATTCAACAGAAGCTTTTGATGGGTTGAAACACCACATAGTTCATTTAGGAAAAAAAATGCTAATCAAGCACAGCTTTGCAAGAGTAAAATAATCATATTAATATAAAAACAGACACCAGGCTTTCTTTTACAACATATTATGGTCAGAAATTCATTCAGCTGAATCTAAACAACACAATAATGTCTTTATGATCGGTCATCACAAACTAGCAGCCCCCCAGATTGCCTGACTACTAATTACTTACTGTCATCACATAACAAGAGTGTCTGACAAATTGCTTTTATTGTCCATGTTTATGCATCTCATTCAAATTGTCAAACTGCTGGCTCAAGGCTCAAGCCAGTTCTTTTTACATGATCCAAAACATGACTGTGTGATTATTTTCTGCGGGAGACTTTAAGATGACTTAAAGGGGACCACAGATGCTAAATTCACTTTTTAATGTTTTTTTTTACTCAACTTTGGGTATGTACTTCATAAAAAAACAGTCCTAGGGCCAAATAAAGTATAATTGTTATTTTTACGTTTTAGTTCAATTTTTAGCGTATTAGCGATCGCTCCCAACGAGCAGCCGGCAGACGGAAAACGAGCAGACCGCCGGCGAAGGGACCATCTGCGGGCGTGAGCTGCTGGGAACTGCTGGCTTTTGAGGTCCGTGGGGTCCGGTCAGAGGTTGCCTCATACGGATAAATTAACTGGAAACACTCAGTGAACTTTGTGTATGTCTGGACTGAAGCAGAGATCGCTCCCAAAAGCGCCGCATGCAACGAGCGGACCTAAAAGGGCGGAGGAGGAACGAGCTATTTTTAGCCTCGGATTCGGGCTAAAAGGAGCAGCTCATGGCGGCGCGCGCAGACGGCTTTCGGTAAGTTATCTTAAGCTAGCACTAACAGTAAGTCAAATGAGTAATAAAAAAAGAGCTAATTTTAAAACAACAACAGATTAGAGATACTGGCTCTTACAGAGGGCGGAGTAAATGTAAACAGATCTTTGAAGGGCGTGACCATGAGAGCTCATTATCATAAACCAGTCGTTCAAAACGAAAGTTAAAAATGGCAGAATTAAAAAGGGTATAATTGATTATCTAAGAATTATTTTGTGTATTAAATTGAATGAACATTGTCTGGATAGCCCACAGACATACCATACAATTAAAAAAAACCTATCTGTGGCCTCCTTTATTGAGAGGCAGAGTACAAAATGATTAGACACATAACTTTAATTCGACAGACATAGTATGAAAAACTATGAGAATGTAATAATAGAAATGTATCTAAATCAAATGTAACTACTTTAAAATGGCTTCCCATGTGCAAGTTTAAACCTTGATTTATACAAGACCTTGAGAGATTTGTTCTCATTGTCACAGACTGATGAAGAAAATGACATCTCAGTTTGTTCTTGGAATTCCTCTTAGAATAATTTCTGCGGACAAGCTCCCGACAGAAATATTATTTTCCTACAGGGTTATGCGCTAAGTATTGTGCGATTAGTCATAACTTTGTGGATATTTTATATGGAAAAAGGGAGTCAACTACAACACTTTCATTTTGTTTCAATTGCTCCAATGTGGAGCAGTTTAATAAGGCTGTTGGAAAATGTTGCTATTGTATTTACAACTGTAGCAGCAAAGATAGTCATAAAGTACAATTTGTATAAAGATGTTCAAAAAAACTTGTGGAAGGAGGCAGTATAGCACCAGGCCCGGATTATCAGCAGGGCCGACTGGGCCCAGGCCCAGGGGGCCATGCTCACCATGGGGTCCACCGCAGGGAGCCCACTGCAGTTTTGGGGAAGAAAGAAAATAAAATATCCTTAGATTTTAAATAGGGTTGGGCATCGAGAATCGTTCGGAACCGGGACTAACTGTCCGGTTTCCCGGAATCGTTCAAAATATTAATTTGCGATTCCTATTTTCGATGCTAGTTAGCCGACCGGAAGTAGCCACCGCCGAAAACCAACGAAGAAGAATCCACCGGAAGTGTGCATCTGCGATCGAAAGCGTACTAATTAATAAAAAATGACCAGTCAGGTCAGTGCAGCACTTGCAATAATTTTCTATCATGCAAAGGAGGGTGGAGAAGTAAAATAGTGTCCCGTCTTTGACGCGCTCAACCGGATTATTTTCGCTTCGTATCCGACCGGAAGTACAGAGTGGTCCGTCTGCAAAACGCTCCGCCGAACTTTTCGCTGATCGCTACCTCTTTGGCTCCATGATGGTAAATAAATAAACTATAAACTACATCTCATACCAACATTAAGGCAGCTAACAAGTTATACTCCGCTTAAAGCGGTAAGTCAGCTCAATACAAACACGATGCTAACGTTAGCTCGTTTTTTTCTTCTTAGACAAACGACCTGAAATGGCTTCACTGTTCACCAGTGTCCAAGGTAAATACATCAGTGTAAACTCAACTGAATGAAGAGAGACACAGAACAGTTACAACAGCATATGTTGTGAAAAGCTTGCATCCCTTTTCAGATGTGGATTCAACTCCTGCCATGGATTGCACTTACATTGCACTCAAATCCAACACTTATTAACATTCTTAATCCATTTAAAGTTCTCTGTGTCTTTTAAAATGTTTTAATGTCTCTAGTTTTCATTATTATATAATTTCTGTTTATGTTCTCTTTCATTCCATTATGAATGAATGTCACAGTTTGAAGAATTATTGAATAGGTTAGTTAGGCAATAACAACAGAGCTAATAATTGTACACATTCTCAGTCTTAAAAATGATTTAATAATCTCTTTTTACTGATAATACTGATAAACCTGTTGTTTGTTTAGGAACTTCCTGCAGTCTGTCCAGAAAGTCTCCACTGGAGGAGCGTTCTGCTGAGGAAAGGGCACAACATAATTTCACAGCTCCATGTCCATGAAGAAACAAATGGAGAGAGGGCTGCAGATACCAGGACATCCCACCAGCTGTTCTGTCTGAGGATCCTGCTGCTGTGGTGGAACCAGGTTAGCCCATCAGTGGGAGTTCAGTAACATGACTGCAGCATCACATACTGGACAATATTATATGTATAATAATAATATATGTTGGTGAGTCCTCCATGTTGGCTCTAATCTGCCCTGTGAGAAATTCATAGTAAATGTAACAAAAAGGAAAAAGTTCATAGCATTAAATTCAAACAGAAGTTCAAATTATTCAATAATTTCCAGTGTAGTGGTGAACCATGTTTAATTATTGATAGTTATAAACAAAAGTGTACAATTGACACGTACAAATAAATACATAATTGTGAATTTACTTTACACTATGCAAACATACAACCTTGTCCATCTTTTAAAAAAATCACAGTTCATATAGGTAATTAATAAATACATTTCAAAATGTAGTTTACATACAATGCTATATATATATATATATATATATATATATATGTATATATATATATATGTAT
>JBBPBX010024812.1:0-22625 GCA_038048925.1 Garcialebias charrua | reverse complement strand
ATATATATATATATATATATATATATATATATATATATATATATATATATATATATATATATATATATATATATATATATATATATATATATATATATATATATATATATATATATATATATATATATATATATATATATATATATATATATATATATATATATATATATATATATATATATATATATATATATATATATATATATATATATATATATATATATATATATATATATATATATATATATATATATATATATATATATATATGTATAAACATACATGTATCTATGTATGGCGCTGTTTTTGAATGACAACCCAGTGCCAAGGATGCAGAATTCACAGAGATTTGAGTTGATCATTAAGATTGTATAACCAAATTTTGGGTTTCTGTTTTGAGTTAATTTTTAATTCAAGAAACTGTCAAGTAAATCTATTAATGCACTACTACTTATGCGCTTTTCACTTGTCGCTTGTGAACAGGTTGAGTTTAGATTTGCAGAAAATGTTCAAATTTGCACTGTCTGAGTGTTGTCGTTGTGTTGAACAGAAAATGTCATAAATAAATTTAACATTAAATATAATCCAAGTTGAAGCGTTACATCATTTTCAGCCCCACTTTTGGCTTCTGTATTGGGTAGCAGGCCAAATTGACAAAGACCATGCAGAATAATGTAGTATTTTAATTCCACAGCAGCGAAAGCTATGTAGTCTTTGTAAGTAGATAGGAGAAAAATATTGGCATTGGTTATCGGCTAAATAGGTTTAACATACTGGTATATCGGATATTGATTAAAAATCCAATGTCATGCATGCCTAGTCTTAACCCTTCTCAGACTACAGTAGTTGTTAGCTTCAACCTTGTTCTGATTCAAACTCAGTTTCTCCTGTCATTCCAAGAGCTTTCTACAACAGGTAAGATAGTAACTCATCATAACCTGTCCACAAAACCACACAGTATAAGGTCTAATTTATCCTTTTAAAGTTTATTCCATACATTTTACTTCAAACATTGGTTCTATTTCCTTTCTTTTATTTACATTTAATCATTATAATCAGGATGCAGCAGTCTTTTTTTTTTTAGCACTTGTCATATTTTCCTCATGAGAAAAGAGCAAGAGATTATGCAGATGGTCAATATGAGCGCCCTCCCTTGTTTCCAGTACCAATTATCATTCAGCTGGGGATGAAGAGCTGGTCACACAAGACAGCAAATGTTCTGCGGACAGGATGTCCAGGCCCATCTGCTGACATGGCTCCCACTTAACCTGAAGAAAGAAGGCCAGCTCCACTATCGTTTTCCTTCTCATCCATACTGTACTCTTAAAATTTGTCAAAATCCTGCTGCTTTTTATGTTATGATACGTCATAATTTCACATTTTCCTCCTTATAATAAGCGTTCGTTTCCTCTTTGTTGAGCTTCAAAGGCTCTTCTTTTAGATGCTGACACAATAATATGGCTAATGATGATAATGTTTCTGCTTCAAGACATCCTTCTCGTATAAGAAAGCACATCTATTTAATGAAGTCTGCTTGAATGTTTGCAGTCATTACCTTTTTGTTTGGCTCATATGGTGTAAAAGATCCCTATTGTTTGCTATATATTTGGTGTGACGTGTCCATCAACGCACAGCCATGGTGATCCTGTGGAGAGCTGCCTAATCGTGTGAGAGGAGGTGAAGGGACGACACAGGAGACAGGCTGCAGAACTTCACCTTTTAATCAACTCCTACTAAACTGGCGGGAACCCGCCCAACACTGCTTTATATACCCACATAACATCCGGTCCCCTGGACCTTTCACAATAAAAGCATCCCGTAATACATTCGGTCCACTGGGTGTGAGTAGAGCCCCCTAGTGGTCCACCACACACGCCCCCCCAGAACACCCAGTAAGGTCCATCACTAGTCCCGCATTTTAGGTTTGATCAAACGACCAGAACGGCTGAACCTGGGCCCTGCAGAACCAGTCTGATGAAGTGGAGGGCTACGAGGAGGGTCTGCAGAAGATTCGGGCTCCAATGGACGTTGGGAGTTTCCGGAAGAAGGACCGCCGTCCGTTAATAATGTGGATGGAGGTCTGCCTCTGCGAGGAGCTTGGGCCGTAACAACCTGATCATCTGACATAACATGAGCTGGTTTAAGCCTATCAATACAGACAGTCTCAGTACGACCCCCTAAATCCAAAATGAAATGTTTCGGACCTGGTTGAAGAACTCGAAACGGTCCATCATACAAAGGCTGTAGTGGTGTCCTGTGTGCATTGTGTTTGACAAAAACAAATTTAGAGGACTCCAGACTCTTAGGGACAAATGACTGCGGTAAACAATGGTGTACCGGACCGGGGACACGAAAAGGGGCCTCCTGAGGTGAAAGGTGGAGCAACGGTGGAGCGAACTGTGGTGAGGGTACCTCAGGTAAAAACTCACCGGGGACGCGCACAGGCTGACCGTAAACCATTTCAGCCGGGGAAGAGCTCAGGTCTTCTTTGGTTGCGGTACGCAACCCCAACAAAACCCAGGGAAGGCGGTCAATCCAGTTGTCACCGGTCAATGCAGCACGAAGTGCAGCTTTCAATGACCTGTGAAACCGTTCACACAAACCATTAGCTTGGGGGTTGTAAGCGGTGGTTCTGTGGACGTTAGTCCCCAGACCCTTGGCCATGGTAGACCAAAGCTCCGAAACAAACTGCGGGCCCCTGTCCGATGTAATGTCTGAAGGGGGGCCGAAACGTGCAACCCAGGTAGACAAAAAGGCCCGGGCCACCACTGCAGATGTCGTGGATGTCAGAGGAACCACCTCTGGCCACCTGGTGGTCCGGTCTACCATAGTCAGCAGATGAGTAAAACCCTGTGATGGAGGCAGAGGGCCTACTAAGTCTACGTGCACATGATCAAACCGCCGACTTGGGATGGGGAAAGGTTCCAACGGTGCTTTGGTGTGCCTGTTAACCTTAGCACGCTGGCATGGGACACACGCTGCTGCCCACTCCTTAACTGCTTTACGCAGACCGGGCCAAACAAACTTTGAGCTGACCAGTTTCACCGAGGCTCTAACACCTGGGTGAGAAAGGGAATGTAAGGAGTCAAAAACGCGGCGTCGCCATGAAACTGGAACCAGGGGGCGGGGCCTGCCCGTAGATACGTCACAGAGCAGGAGAGGACCTCCGTCATTCACCTGCTTTTCCTCCAACTCGAGGCCTGTGGGGCCGGACTGGAGCTCGAGTATTTCTGCGTCGCTACGTTGGTCCGCAGCCATAGCAGAAAAATCGATGCCAACGTACACGGGAGCGATCAGCACCCGGGAGAGACAGTCAGCCACCACGTTGGATTTGCCAGCTACATGCTGAATGTCTGTAGTAAATTCAGACACCGCTGCGAGGTGGCGTTGCTGGCGAGCAGACCAGGGGTCAGAGATTTTTGACATAGCAAAGACCAGGGGTTTGTGGTCAACGTATGCAGTGAACTGGCGGCCTTCCAGGAAAAACCTGAAATGGCGTGTAGCCAGGTAAAGCGCCAGCAACTCTCTGTCAAAAACACTGTATTTCAGCTCATTGTCCCGCAGCGTACGGCTGAAAAATGCAAGCGGCTGCCAAACCCCGGAAACCTGCTGTTCTAACACAGCCCCCACCGCAACATCAGATGCGTCGGTTGTTAAAGCTATTTGCGCCGCTGGGGATGGATGGGCCAAAAGGGCAGCAGTGGCCAGTGCAGCTTTAGCGTCACCAAATGCCTGTAGGCGTTCTGGTGTCCAGTCCACGCTGTCGTTGGGCTTTTTCTTTTTCAGCGCTCTATAGAGTGGACTCAGCAGTTGTGCTGCCCTGGGGAGGAAACGGTTATAGAAGTTAACCATTCCCAAAAACTCTTGTAGCGCTTTAACAGACTGGGGCTGTGGGAAATCTGACACCGCCTGCACTTTGTTTGGTAACGGGACGGCGCCACTTGCGGAAATGCGGTGGCCCAAAAAGTCAATGACTGGCAGCCCAAACTGGCATTTCGCTGTGTTTACAATCAGGCCATGTGCTGCCAGGCGCTGAAAAACCTCACGGAGGTGGGACAGGTGCTGCTCAGCCGAGCTGCTAGCCACCAGGATGTCGTCCAAGTACACAAATACGAAGGACAGACCCCTTAGGACTGAATCCATTAACCGCTGAAATGTTTGTGCTGCACCTTTAAGACCAAAAGGCATGCGCAAAAACTCAAACAGGCCGAAAGGCGTGATAACAGCTGTCTTAGGGACATCCTCCACATGCACAGGAACCTGGTGGTACCCCCGTACTAAATCTACTTTAGAAAAAATGGAGGTCCCAGCCAGGTGCACTGAAAAATCCTGGATGTGGGGGATGGGATAACGATCGTTCTCTGTGACGTTATTAAGGCGGCGGAAATCTCCACATGGACGCCATTTGCCATCTGCCTTGGGCACCATGTGGAGGGGGGAGGCCCACGGACTGTTTGAGCGCTGCACGATGCCTAAACGCTCCATGTTAGCAAACTCTTCCTGTGCGATTGCTAGCTTAGTAGCATCGAGGCGGCGCGCACGTGCGAACACCGGGGGCCCCGTTGTGGGAATATAATGTTCGACCCCATGTTTTGTGTTTGTGTTTGCAAAATCAGGAACAGTCAGCGAGGGAAACTCAGACAATAAACGCTGAAACACATTACCCGAAGCTAAAAAGTTAGCATGCATTACAGGCCCAGCTCCTCGCGTCTCACAAGGCAGTGACGAAAAAGACACAGCGTCGATCAAACGTCTGTTAGCTACATCAACAAGGAGCCCATGAGCACAAAGAAAATCAGCCCCTAAAATAGGGACCGAGCTAGCAGCTACCACAAAGTTCCACTGGAAGTCCCGTTCATGGAAACGCACAGTCACCAACCTTTCACCAAACGTCTTGACGGGAGAGCCATTCGCCGCGGTTAGCTGCGGCCCGCAGCCTTCAGCTAACCTGTCGGAGCCAGTCGGGGGGACGAGGCTCTTCTGCGACCCCGAGTCCACCAGGAACCGCCTCCCCGACCTCGAGTCCTCGATGAAAAGCAGCCTTGCCTTCTCGCCAACGGCCGCGACTGCTAGCGGGCGTTGGCGGTCTCGTTTCCCTGCGGTTTGAAGCTGCACGGCGGGACGCACCGTCGTGCTTTGGCGCCAAAACGCGCGTGGTAGAAACAAAGGCCGGCTCCTGCCCGCCTGCGGCTAGCGACTCCTGCTACCACCGCTGGCTCGTCCGGCGCTGTGTGCGTTGCTTGAGACTCGGGCGCTGCTGGAGATCCAGGAACCACCGCCTGTACCGCGAAGGTCCTCGCGGTCAGAATGATGCGGTCGGCTTCTTCGGCCAGCGAGCGGTAATCCTTCTCCTTTAGAAACGGGGAGTTGGCCAGGGCGGTTCGCACAGGAGCTGGAAGCTGGCGGAGGATGAGGTGGCGGAAGAGGAACTCGCAGTCGTCTGATCCCCGCAAGGACAACATGCTCTCCACGAGCTCGAGAGCTGTTCCGTCACCCAAACCGGAGAAGGAAAATAGTTTCTCGGCGCGCTCCGCCTCTGAGAGTGTGTAGCGCCGCAGAAGAAGCTTCTTGAGGGCGTCGTATTTTCCTTGAGCAGGAGGGTTTTGTAGCAGGCTCATTACCCGCTGGGTTGTCAGCGGATCCAGCGAAGCAACCACATGGTGGTATTTGGTGTCGTCAACAGAAATCCCGCGAAGAGCAAACTGTGATTCGATGTGTGCGAACCACGATTGAGGCGCGTGCGGCCAGAAGTCCGGGATTTTAACGGCCACCGAAAAAGCGAGCGGGGCCGCCTGTGTAGGTTCCACAGCCGTGGACAGCAGTAGAGAGCTGGCTGAAGCGTCAGATGTCGACATATTCAGTTCACGAGGGTCACCAGTGTAAGAGGAGGTGAAGGGACGACACAGGAGACAGGCTGCAGAACTTCACCTTTTAATCAACTCCTACTAAACTGGCGGGAACCCGCCCAACACTGCTTTATATACCCACATAACATCCGGTCCCCTGGACCTTTCACAATAAAAGCATCCCGTAATACATTCGGTCCACTGGGTGTGAGTAGAGCCCCCTAGTGGTCCACCACAATCTCACCTAGCATTTAACTGTTACTCACATCTAAAGACACACATGTACACAGAACAGCATGATGCTCTTTAATTGACATTAATATATTTGTGCTCCCATTAAAAATCGTTGACTTTTCTACATTTTCTCAGTCAGTGAGATTAAAAACAATGTACACACTGGTTTAAAAAAAAAAAAATTCAAAACTGAACACATTTTTTTCTTGCCATCTTGCTAAATTCACAAAACTGAAATAGTTTCTACATTAATTATCCATAATTTAAACCTAATTAAAGACAGGGAAGATCAAACTTGTCTTATTTATGCATTATCATTGTCTACATGGCATCATCAGCTTCTAGAAGAAACTTTGTGAATTCTAATAAATCTGGCACCAAATTATTTTCTTCTGTGAAAGTATTTATGATAAAACGGAGACCCAAGCAAACCTGGTCCACGACCAATTCAATTCTGTTTATTTCTTTAGTGCCAAGTCACATTAGAAGTCAGCTCAGGAGACTGCACAGAATCATATACATAAATACCGTATTTTCCAGCGTATAAGTCACAGTTTTTTGCATAATTTGTCAGTCCTGCAACTTATATATAATTTTTTTCTCTATATTTATAACCCAATTTTTGACTTATGCTTTAAATTTCTAAGAACTGCAACAGTGAGTCCTCCTGTGTGTGCTCGCTTCACTCAGCTGGTGCAAGCCATTTCCTAATGTCTAATTTCATTACCTTTTGTCTGTCTAAGCAGATCTCACTTGTAAATAAGTCTTCGAGGCTCAATGTGACTTTTCTGTCTAAATAAAGGTTGAATGAAAAAGCAGAGGAACGCTGGAGAGCTTGCAGCTCCGGCCACGATGGATGGATAGAAGGATGGATGGATAGATGGATGGCTGGATAGTGCCACGCCACCTGGTAAAATGCAGCTGATTTGACCATTAACATGCATTTATTAAGGAAAAGTTAACCTGAGACACACCTTTGTTATAATTCAAAGCAAACAAATAATTGTTTTTAAGTGTTAATCTTGTACAATTTTTAAGAACTGCAACAGCAAGTCTTCCTGCGCGCGCGCGCTTCACTCAGCCGATGCAGGTAGACTAGAGGAACGCTGGAGAGCTAGCGGCTCCGGCCGCGATGGATGGATGGCGCAGCGCTGCCCAGGCAAAACGAAGCAGTTTTGACCAATAAATAAACACATACCATAATAAATGTGATGGGTCAGTGGTGACGCAAAATAAATGTGTCGCCTAAGCGACTTATATATGTTTCTTTCCCTCTTCATTATGCTTTTTTTTGACGGATGTGACTTATACTCCAGAGAATACGGTAAGTTAACATTCTTTATCTGAGGAGCAGCTTTAACTCCATCACAGAACTCTCATCTTGAGCAAGCATGAAGGTGACAGTGGAAAGGAAAAACTCCCTCGTGAGGAAGAAACCTTTAGCAGAATCAGGCTCAGGACAAGCGGCCATCTGCTTCGACCGGCTGGGTTTGAGATGAACAGGAAGGAGGAACAGATACTGTCACAACGGAGGCGTTTATCCAGAAAGAACGGATTGATGGACAACAGACTCAGAATGATAACTAATATTTATTTTATAGTGAATATTAACAGTCTCTATACAGTATACAGGCGGTGCTCACTGGGAATCCCTGGAAGGGGAGCTGATTAGAGACTCTTCCGAGATGGATAATAATAATATAATAATAATAATAATTTTATTTAAAAGCGCCTTTCAGGACACCCAAGGACACTTAACAAACCAATACAGTGTAATACAGAGCAAACATTATCAGCGACAAATCGAAATATAAAATACATAAAGGATATAAAATGCAAGATAATAAAAATACATTTAGTAAAGTTAGTGATAAGCTAGTCTAAAGAGATGTGTTTTCAGAGCAGTCTTGAACAGAGAAAGGGAGGTGGTGTTTTGAAGGTCTGGCAGTAGAGCGTTCCAGAGGTGAGGGGCAGAGCAGGTGAAGGCCCTGCTCCCCATGGTGGAGAGGCGGGCAGAGGGTACATGGAGATGTAGTGAAGAGGAGGATCTGAGAGAGCGTGATGGGATGGAGATTTGTAGGAGGTCAGATAGATAAGGAGGGGCAAGGTTGTGGATAGCTTTGAACGTGAGGAGTAGAATTTTGAAGATGATGCGTGATTTAACCGGGAGCCAGTGGAGCTGCTGCAGGACAGGAGTGATGTGATCATAGTAGGAGGTTTGAGTGATGACACGGGCAGCTGAGTTCTGGACCATCTGTAACTTGTGGAGAGATTTGTTGGGGAGGCCGTAGAGAAGGGAGTTGCAGTAGTCAATACGGGAAGTCACAAGACTGTGCACCAGGATGGCTGTGGAGCGGGGTGTGAGAGAAGGACGGAGACGGTTAATATTACGGAGGTGGAAATAGGCAGACCGAGTAATATTGTTGATGTGTGAAGTGAAGGAGAGAGTGGTGTCGAGGATGACACCGAGGCTCTTGACCTGAGGGGAGGGGGATAGCAGAGAGTTGTTAAGGGGGACGAGAAGATGTTCTGATTTTGAAATAGAGTTTTTGGTACCGACAAGAATGATTTCTGTTTTGTTGCTGTTTAGTTGAAGGAAATTGTTAGAAAACCAGTGATTTAGCTCGTTGAGACAGTCGGTGAGGATGGAGGGTGGGTGGGTGGAGTTAGGTTTACAAGTAGAGCTGCATGTCATTAGCATAGCAGTAAAAGAGCCACCTGCATCATGAAAGACCCCACTCACCCTGCACACACACTTTTTGCCCCACTCCCCTCAGGAAGGAGGTTGAGGAGCATTAAGTGTAGAACCACTAGACTGAGGAACAGCTTCTACCCTGAGGCTGTTAGACTCATGAATAAATAAATAATAAGAGTAAACACTGCAAAATATCACATCATGCTGATCTGTTTTCATGTTGCTGTGTTCATCTGTGACCATTTGCTCATACAGTATAGACTCATGTTTGTGCGGCTGTCTGTTTGTAATGATTTTGTTTTTCTATTACATTAGTGCTTAGTGTATTTCTAGTTGATGTTTTTCTTAGTCAATCCTAGATGTTATTACTGTTTTTCTTTTGTATTTTGTTGTTGAATGTAACTGGGACCCTGTGTACAGGGGAAGACTGGGAACGGAAGGATTTAAGCTGAATGAATTGAGTGCGGTCAGAGAGATAGGAGTTGAACCAGTCTAACGGGGTACCTGAGATGCCAATGGAAGTTAGTCTGTTGAGGAGGATAGAATGACAGATGGTGTCGAAGGCTGCCTCTTTTCCACTCATGGACAGAAGACCAGAGTCAGCAGCAAGAAGAAGGTTGTTAGTAATTTTTACTAGGACTGTTTCGGTGCTATGGTGGGGGTGAAATCCAGATTGAAACTCTTCATAAATGTTGTTGTTGGACAGGTGTGAGTGAAGTTGACTAGCAACAGTTTTTTCAAGGATCTTGGAGATGAAGGGCAGATTGGAGATCGGACGAAGATTACTGAAGTTGGTGAAGTCAAGACCTGGTTTCTTGATGATGGGGGTGATGGCAGCAGATTTGAAGGCTGTGGGAACAGTGCCAGAGGTTAGGGAGGAGTGGATGATATTAGTGATGATAGGGAGCAGAGACGGGAGACAGGATTTAACAAGAACTGTGGGAAATGGGTCAAGTTGACAGGATGAGGACTTGGACTTGCTTATGGATATAAGGTGGGGCGACTCAGGGAGGAGGCAGCATGAATCCAGATCAGGTCACAGGTAGGTACACAGGTGGAACATGGAGACAAGTGGAAGGAAGGTAGAGGAGTAGGTGAGGGCCCATAAGGAGAGAACTTGAGCTCAGGTAAGTACTGTAGCCTACAGATGTCTATGTCCACAGGACAGTCAATAAGATCCAGGATTGGAGACGCAGGAGAACCAGGGTCTGCCACGACATGACTGTCAGTTGTGGCTCTGCCTCAGGAACCAGGAGCCTGCGGAAAAACTGGAAACCGGCAGGTCGAGAATCACATTAATATAGAAATAGTATCAAATGCTATCGGAAAGGATCAGAAAAAAAATTAACATAATATTGTAATTCAATAATGAGGTTAGCCATTTCCATTTCCAATTATTTAGCTTGCTGAACATGTACAACTAAGCTGCAATCTGACCCTCTAACTTGAGGTGACTGAAAGCCCTTGTTTGCTTTACCATCTCTTTGCACAAATATCTCCAGCACATGCACGTCTTCGTAAACAGGTGCCAGTCTGAGTTTTACAACATGTGCGTCACACAGCATCTGTCCGTGTCAAACCAGTGACGTACTGAAAAACCTGACGGAGGAGCGTGCGTGGGTAGAAAGGATGTGTCTCTGTAGGCTATGGCAGCACAATGGAGGGAAATAAAGTGTCAGCTTTTTGGAGAAAAACTGAAGCACTGTTATTGCCACAGAGAGGTCGGTGGTGGAGACAGATTAAAAACCTCATCCAGTGGAGCTACTGGGGGCGATGGTTAAAAAAATCTAGCATAATTCTGCCTCCTCTGGTGTAAATATTTCATGTTGGAAGATTAAAAAGCAAATATAGGGCTCCACCATACACATTATTTAAAGAATACAGAATGCTGAGACAGAATGAGGAGTGGGGAGAAAACAGAGGGATATACATAAAACCAAAATGAGAGTAATCCTATAAAATAAAATAAAAATAGGTGCTGTTATCTGGTTAGACCAGAGCCACATTCTGCAGCAAGAGCCGAGCTGCACAAACACTCAACCTCCCTTTGAGGTTTGCTCTTTCTCTAATTATTTTACATTAGTGGGGGTGTGAGGTTAGGCGCATTTCTCCTGTAGTCTGTTTATTGCCTCCTGCTTTAAAATGCATTAGATTTTATTAAGTGTTTTCAATGAACTCTCATTATGTGTCTCTAAACTAGGCCTGCCACAATAAACAACAAATCAGTTAATTGCATGATAAGTGAAAATTATTGACCTCATTTTCATTTATCAGCTTTATCGTTTTTTTGTGTGTGTGTGTGTTTTTTCCCTGTCTCTCTCTTTCTACTGAAGACCCTGGATGAAAAAAGGCTTAACTCCGGTGCTCTTCACTGACCCCTCCCTTTCTCTTTATTCTCTTTAAAATCATTTTAACCTTAGAAAATTGTGTTTTTAGATCGTGAAAAGCAGCTAAGCTGAGAAGCTAAGCTAACAGGCCGTCCTCAGGAAAAAAAATACTCTGTCTTGTTGAAGCTCTAAAATTCATGGTTGAAACTCGTGCCTTCATGTAAAAATTTGTTTTTCTCTGCAAAAAGAAGCTGAGAACTTGTTTACTGATTTTTTTATTAAAAGCTTTGTGTGAAAAATGCTATGCTAAAGAGCTCAAACCACACTGAACGTCTGCCATTTTAAGAACCGACAAAAAGGAAAGAGAGACATCCCTCTCATTTTTCTTAGATACACGTTGCTCGCTCCCTCACTATCCATCCTTCGGTTCGAACAGTCTTATACTGCCATCTGGTCAAAAATGTACTACACTCAAAACAAATTAACCAACATTTCTTCTTAGATTTGACAATACAGGTAGTCCCCGACTTACGACGGAGTTCCGTTCCTACATGGCGTCGTAAAGCGAATTTCGACATAACTCGAAACATACGTCCAAACTGCACCTTATACGTACAGTACTGTATTTTACCAAGAACTTAGCCTATCCTAACACAGTACCCTACATAATTATCAAAAACACATACATTTCAGAGCCATAATGAAGGGAAAAATTGTTTATTTCCTACTCTGGACTGCTGGTGAAGCCATTTCCTCCGTTTCTCCCTCCCTCCTCCGGATTCTCCATTCGTTTACGTTGTAAAACCGCCGTCCATAAAGCATCTACTTTTCCACAGCTGCTGCCTGTTTCTGCCTGTCCAGCTTGCTCCAACAAGTTTGTTTTGTTTTTTTGAATGTCCAGAGGACCAGACTTAGCTTTTTTAGAGAATACAGGAAAATGTAGCCTCCAGAGCTAGCAAAACGAGAAACCGGAAACTGCCGGAAACTGCATAAATCGGCTTCAAAATAAAAAAAAATCTAAATATACAGTATATATATTTTTTTTTAAAATGGAGATGCGTGTCGTAACCACGAAACATTGTAAGTCGAGGCCGCCGTAAGTCGAGGACTACCTGTAATTACTCATTGTTGTAAAATTTCAAACAATATTATCGCGTATCGCAATAATTTCTGAGGCAATTAACCGCCCAGAAAAATTAGGTATTATGACAGGCCTACTCTAAACACAATGACTCATTGGGTCTTTTTTTAAATTCAAACAAGAGTGGAGTGATAGAATGAATTGTGAGGGTATGGCAAGCCATTTTAACATAAAATCAATTTGTCTGACTATCTGTAGTAACATTTTATATATCTAAAAATGAGTTTTGACTAAGAACAACTATATTTTGTCTATCCTGAATGCTAATTTAAGATATCCGCATTTAGATTCTGACTAGTCAGAATAACAATTCAAGATATCTTAAAAGGAATTTTGACTAGTCAAAATGTAGTTCAAGATATCCAAAAATTACATCACTTGAGTCGTCATTTGAAGGGTCAAACTTCCATAATTATAATTCAACATATCTCAAACGTAATTATGTCATAATAACATTTTTTGATATGTTGAATTAAGAAATTACAGGCAGCTGCCACGTAGCTGTTCAAACAGTTGCCTGCAAAATTGTGGGTGGCTGCAATGGCACTAGCTGTTCTGGACAAAATTGTCCGAAAATGCCACAATATAGAAAGAACCCAGCATTATGGGATATGTGGAGAACGTGAAAAGCACGGGCGTTTGTGTTGGACTGACCTGTCATTGCAGACCACTGAATAAGGCTAAAATGCCTTATGATTTTTCCACTAAAATGCTATGTAAATCTGTGACGTTTTGACTAGTCAAAATAATTATTCTAGATGTCTTCAATATCATTCTGACTAGTCAAAATGTTGATTCAAGATATCTTAAATAGAAATGCTGTTTACATATAAAAAATTCAGGATATCTTGAATTCATTTGGAGATATCTTAAAAAGAATTTTGACTAGTCATAAGTACAGTAGAGATCTCTAACTTAGTTTTGACTAGTCGTTATTTGATTTCAAGATATCTGCAATTTAATTAGCGCTTGTCAAATCCTTACAGTATATATGATACCTAAAAATTGTTTGATATCTTGAATAATGATGCAATTTAAGATATCTTTAATTGTAATTATGACTAGTCAGAAATAAAAGCGAGATATCTTGAACGAAAAATAATGACTATTCAAAATTAACTTAGAGATATCTAGAACTATATTTTTGACTAGTCAAAATTAATATTAAGATATCTTGAATTGAAGCCTCCATACAACTCAATGGTAAATCTGACGTCATTTATACTAGTCAGAATGAAATGATATCTCAAATAAGTATTTTGACCAGTCAAAATATAATGAAATACAAAGTATATCTTAAATAACTAATATGTCTAGTCATAAATCAATTTCAGATATCTGGAATGTAAGTGCGGCGAATCCGATTTTATGTTAAAATGGCTTGCCGTAATGAGGGTTTAAACTCTGACAGTTGAATTCTTCTTTCCTGAGGCCATGAAAGGGTCTGTGACAGTACAAAGCCAGCATGCTGAGTGAAGACTGTATTTACATTTGCTGGAAGCAAACAGGAGGTGGTAGGTGACTTCCTGCCTCCATCTGCGACCTAAATGGAGATCAGAGCGCTCAGCTGAATCAGAAAGAGCTGAACAGTCACTTATTTTATATCAAGTCATCCCAAACCGTCGAGACCAAACAAACAGGGACATTTGCATGCATCTTGATGAGCAGTAATCTGAGTGTGGGTGGCGAGCTTTTAAAACACTGATGATGAGGTTCCCTCATCCCTAGTCTCTTCAGTCCTTCAGCTCTGCCTGCAGATCCATGTGTCACACAGAAAACAGGACAAAATGAGGCAGAGTCGCTTCATGGACTGTGCATTCTTCATCAATCGGTCTTTTGCAGACACGTGACATTTTGCACTCCCGGTCGCCATATTGTATGGATACCGGTTCATTTAAACAGAGGAAGTCCATGCCTTAGCTGCTACCTCGTAAGGATCAATGTTGTTAATTGAAGCTAACTTCACTATGTAACGTTCTCTGGCTTCAAGGTTGAGTTTCTCTCTATAAGGCTTCTGCTCATTTTTATATTTAGTTTGCATTCTGCTGATGTTATTGTTCTGTATTGCACTGTGGTTAACATGGACTTCCTCTGTTTAAATGAACCGGTATACACCCAACATGGTGACCGTAAGTGCAAAAAGACATGAGCCGTGACGTCACGTGCACAAGACCGATACGCTCTGCATCCACCATCACATACAGAGGTTAATTACATCTCTGGCATTTACCTTGAAGGGAAAGATCAAAGTGACGATTTGCGTAAAGGTTATGAACAATTGATATCTTACCTATAGATACGTATTTGAATAGACTCAAGATGAAGAAATGATTAATCACTTTAATTATTTCATGTAACGAAAATGGACACACTAATTTATTTATTGGAGAGTGTTCTATTTGTGTTTCACTTTCAAAACTTTTCAAAACTACTGTATTCCTAGCCTGGTTAAAACCAGACCCTTGTGTCCTTCACTTCGCTTCGTACTAGGGTCTGGACTTTCTCCATAGAGAACCGATTCTTGCTGGAGGCGTGGCCTCTGCTGAGGAACAAAACCATTGGATCTTAGAAAAATTTTGAACAGGGAAAAGCATTCTGCTCCCTCCCCCTCAGAGCCATATATGGCTGCTCCCCCGTGGTCTGTTGAACTTGACATCTGCTCCGCCTCCTGCAGCATTTTCTCTCGCTGCAGCCTGCCGCTGCATATTCTGTGTTTATATGTTAATAAAACGTTCTAAAAAAATAAAATAAAACCATGGATCGCTGGTCCAGCACACCAGAAGACCAGAAAATCTGATGGGACTCGGGCAGCAACGTAAAACCCGAGTTTAATTCTCTCGTGACAACCTGAGGCATTTCCTCATCAGCGGAGGGAGAGGAGGAGGAGGAGGAGGGAGGAGGGAGCGATCACTTGACTTTTGGCCAAAAAAACAAAAGAAAACTCCAGATAAGGGATTAAGAAGGGGAATTTAATACATTTGTGTCACATATAAAACAGTCCTGCATCGCTTTGCATCGCTTTGAATGAGAACATGCGAATGCTCGCTGGCTGCGCGCTGGGACAGGTGGGGGCGTGGGTTAGGGGCCAAAAACTCCGCCCCTTCTGTTCTCTGATTGGTCCGGTCAAAAATCAGCCGGAGAAATCGTTGTCTATGGGAGAAGTCCCAGACTGAGCAGTGTAGGGAAATGAGAATTGAGCAGAGCTGTGCAGGAAGGCGAGGGCCAGGCTACTGTATTCCAGCTTTCTTGGCCAAAATACTATGACAACGTCCCCATGTCTCTTAGAAACAACGTTTCCTACTTTGACTTTGTTGAATACTTACTTTAACACCTCTGTTTCCCTGCAAACCAACCAGCTGGCTATAATTGATTGCACCATCCATTTCCCCATGGCAACAAGAAATTACAATGTAGGGCATAATGACTGCGTTCTGCAGTACGTCTGAAATTCATGAAATTGGCTTTTCTTGATATTTTTACCTGCAGCCTTCTTTCAAGCTTCAGTGCTCAGTATAATTGACCTTTTTAGGGTTTAAGCCATACTGAGCTTGAACAATTAGCAGGACAGTGTTTCATAATGTGGTTGCTTTTGCCTTTGCAGCTCTTTAATTTGGCTCATTTGGTGGGCGGGGCTACAGCGCTGTGCCTTGAAGTTAGCCAGCTGGCAGCTGCTGTCTTTCCTCTTCCTTTCAGCAGCTAAACTGCAGCCCTAATTTTTTATCATGCCATTTAAAACAGCATGCAATAAAAGATGTGGGCAAAATCAAACAAATATATGCATATATACCTATAGCGATGGATGAAGCTTTTCCTTAATTTACACATTTCTCAGGAGAAATTGATATGCTGGCTTGTTTTTGAGGCTAACCAGAGGAGTCAGATTCAGATAGGCCACAATTGTTGATTTTTAAAGGCAGTCTTTTTTTTTTCTTGTCGGCCTTGAGTCCTGCTGGTACTTTCAAGATCCAAAATGGCCAGATTAGGGTGCATTCTACTGGTCTGTGCTTACGAGCCTCTCCAAGGTTGTTTCCAACATGCTGGCAAGTCCCCAAGCTTTCATCTTCGACTACAACTGGTCCAGAATGCAGCAGCCCAATTTTTAACCAGTACAGGCAAAAGAGAGCACATTACACCAGTCTTGGCCTCCCTGCACTGGCTACCGGTTCATCTTCGAATCCAGTTCAAAATTCTCCTGTATGTCTACAAATCGCTGAACAGTCTCGCCCCCGCCTATCTCTCTGATTTGCTACAGCCGTATGTCCCACCACGTTCTCTGAGGTCAGCGGACCAGTTACTTCTCACAGTTCCAGGAACTCGTCTTAAACGCAGAGGTGACAGGGCCTTCTCTGTAGCAGGCCCAAGACTTTGGAATGAGTTACCTCTGCTTGTCAGACAGGCCCCCTCCCTCTCGGTTTTCAAATCCCGTTTAAAGACCCACTACTATTCTGTTGCTTTCAACACCAGATGATCTGTGTTTGGTCGTTATATTTATTATCTGCAATGATTTTATGTCTATATTCTGTTTTTTTTTTTACTTCATTTTGTATGTTGCCTATGTGTTGCCTGTTTTTGTTTGTCTGTACAGCACTTCGGTTGGCCTTGTTGCTGTTTTAAGTGCTCTATAAATAAAATGGTATGGTATGGTATCTTAGGGTTTAGCTCGTAAATCAGCTGATTTTGAGTCCTCAAACTCAAAGCACAAACCAAACCTTCACAAGCAGGCAGCTTGACGAGGGTCAAATTAGCTGCAGCTGTCTTCTTGTATGTTGATAGACCAGGAACCAGCCAATTCCAAAAAGCAGGAAACCTGTTACAGGTAGTCCCCGATTTACGAGCGAGATCCGTTACAACGAGGCGCTCGTAAACCGGAAATCTCGTAATTTGGAACGGCCGCCATTTCGCTCGTAAATCCGGAAATCCGCTCGTAAATTGGAACGGTTTTCGCTAGCGCACCTAAAAACACTCTATTTTCATCTAAAAACTACTTTTGAGTGCATAAAAATGATCGGAAACGTGTGTTTATATGCTTAACTAGCTAACTGAAGTGAAAAAACACATGAAAACTCAGTATTTTTTTCGTTTTTTCCAAAAATGTGCAGCTCGTAAGTCTGGAACCTCGCAGATCAGAGCGCTCGTAAATCGGGGACTACCTGTACCATAAATCCGATTGGATATGTCTTCGGCGTCCTACTAAGAGTCTCAGTGAGACATGAGGGTTCTCCAGGACCCCGTTGCTTTGTTGAAAAAATGTTGTTGATCGCATTGAAAGTCCAGCTGATTAGATCCATAACAATAGTTTTCGTTTTGGAAGATGTGTAAAATAGGAGCTCCGATACACAGACAGAGAGCAAAATACAGGAAGAGAACAGGAAAGGGAAGATAATCTTTCCACATCGTACGAGAGCGAGTGAGGAAAAATAAATGCATCTAATTGTTTCAAATTTTATCCTTGAGCCTATTTTCCATCCTCTTCCGTGCTGGATAACCTCTAAAATCTGCCTCTTTTAGTAAAAAAGCAATGAACCGATTGAGAAAGCGCAGTCATATCCTTCTGCTTTCAAGTAGTGGCCTCTGGTATGGCAGAGTTGTCATTGCGTATTCCTCGATGACGGGATGCTTTTTTGAGAGAAGTGATCAAGCTTGCATTAAATATGGGAGCTTGAGCAGCTGGAAGGCTGGAAACCTTTTAAAATGTTTAACTGGAGAACGTTTAAGTGAATAGCTGATTATAATCACACATAAAACATCTTGCGTTTGCAATATGAAAACGTATTTAAGCTGTAAATATGTTAACTCTTGCCAGAGAGGTGTTAACTTTGCTGTAAAGTATTTTCTATGTTGTTAATAATGCAGTTAATGTTATCACTTGAGGTTTGCAACTTCCATATATGCAAAAGTGGAACGCAAGGTTTAGATATTCTTTGCTCACACACAACGTTCACATAAAACCTTACATCTTATTGTCTGGAGGTTATGGTCCATGAAGTAGCAACCTCCATTTAATTGCCACCCCCACTGGGTTTGTCTTCTGTGATAATGTTGCTCTCAGGCTGCTGCCAGAGGCTTTTATCGTCATCTGCTACTCAGAGAGCAGAGGATCCTTTTATGTGGTCCGCTGATTCAATAAGACGATAGCTTTAATGCTGACTGACCACATATGCAAACATGGCCATTGTTGAAAGATAATCCATGTCTGTGGCTGAAAGAAAATGCACCAAACACAACAGATAAAAAAAAGATAAGTCATTTTGTTGTGTTTATAATAATTTAAAAAGACTAATTTGCACCACAATTCTTTTTGCATAGGACTTTTTCATTTGATGCTTGATTTCCAAAAGCTATTGATGGTTCTATTCCTCTTTATTTAACATTTACATCATAATACGATCAATATAGCCCAATAAATTATGAAAACATTTAGATAAATATGAATGTGTAGTGTGCAACCACAGAAAAATAAAATTGTGTGTTGACTTCAGGATCTGTGCAGATGTATAAACAGATTTGTATCTGCTTTTCAAAGAGCAGAGAGCGCAGAAACAGCTCTGTAGAGAAGTTAAGCTGCTTAGATCCTGTGAATCACTACATCAGAGTAAAGCAGCAGCATTTCATTTTCTATTTTCATACATTTTTCCCCCTTTCTAATCTTCTAAAACATCAAAATCTAGCATAACAGAAATGTAATAGGTCAAGGTTTGTTTATTGTCATTCTCACCACATGTGGTACATGTGGTGGAACAAAATTGTTTAGTTTAGTTTAGTTTATTTCTTCATTTTACATTCAATATAAAAATAACTTTACATACAATATGAAAGAAAAAATGTGGAAAAATAAAAAAACGAACATAAAATGAAAGGAGGCAGTGAGAAGAAAAAAAATCTTATTTTAACTGCCCCTTTTTTCTCAATTACACGAGCAAATCAATCTATAATAAAAAAACAGAGTCAATTAATATTTCTCTATGAGTAAATGAATAACAATATCAACTTCATAACCTGTCCAATAGTTTATAATACAATATACAATAAAACAGCATTTTAGGCATTTTTGTATTTTGTCAACATCTTAGATTTAACCATTTTCTTGAACACAGACAAAGATTTGGCATATTTAGTATCATTTTCCAAATTATTCCACAGATCACCTCCCTGAATGGAAATAGAGCGTCCCTTTAAGCTGGTACGATACTGTATTGGGATTTTATTTTCCATTTATAATGTCGTCCCTTCACACCTTATAGCCATCCTCTCACTCCAATATGTATTTTTTTTTTTAAGAGAGAAAGAAAGAAAAGAGAAAGTGAGACAACAAAACAACAATTGTCCACAGAAAGAGCACAAGGCAAACACACCAAACCTCCGTCCACAATCCTGCAAAGCACATGACAGAACACAACAACGAAACATACAAGCATAAAGACTGATAATATTCATGACCTTGCAAAAGATTTCTATAAATACACATACCCATACCTACAAATATATATACAATATACATACATATATATTTATATTCATTTATATACCCATCTACATACATCTACTATACATCCCTGCATCCATTTGTGTGTGGTTGTGAGCATGCATAAGTGAATAAGGTTCCTCCAATAGAACATTTAGTAGCGACTGTGAAGCATCAGAGACCCGTCCCCCCAAAGCCCGAGACAGACGAAGGGGCGATCAAAGCCCAAGACCCCAGGAAGGACCCCGAGCCCAGAGTCCCCAGGACCACCCGAACAGGACGAGCCACTCGTCCACTCCCCAGATCCGACCAAGTGGAAGAACCGGACGAACCCCACCAGGGACCACACACAATGACCCCCCGGGGTCAACAGCGACAATACACAGGCCCCCGCCGGAGCCCGCTGCACCGACGTAGCCCCAGGGCCGGTCACCGAGGCTCGGGCACCGGGGACGCCCATCCCTCAGGTCCAGACCTGACAGGACCAGAGGACCCGAGCCCCACCAGGCAGCCACCAGGCCGAGCTGACAAACGCCCAAGCGCCCAGCCCCAGATAGTGAGGGCCCCAGGCACGCCCGCAGGCAGAGGAACACCCACCAGGGGGCCACGTGGCAGGAGCGCGACACTGGGTAGCCTCAGAAGTATCAGAGAGGGGGCAGTCCAAGTCCCAGCCTGACACTTAAACATTCATACACAGACACACTACTATTTACTATGAGTAAATGAATAACAATATCAACTTCATAACCTGTCCAATAGTTTATAATACAATATACAATAAAACAGCATTTTAGGCATTTTTGTATTTTGTCAACATCTTAGATTTAACCATTTTCTTGAACACAGACAAAGATTTGGCATATTTAGTATCATTTTCCAAATTATTCCACAGATCACCTCCCTGAATGGAAATAGAGCGTCCCTTTAAGCTGGTACGATACTGTATTGGGATTTAACAAAAATCTCAGTTCCCTTCACACTATAACAACTCTGTCTCTTAATAAAAAACTTTTGAACATTAGAGGGAAGTAAGGCATTTTGTGCTTTGTACATTAATAATATATTATAATCCACCAAATCATAAAATTTTAACAATTTAAGTTGTTCAAATAATATATTTGATGGGTGACGGTATGGTTTACATGTAATTATCCTCACTGCTCTTTTTTGTTGAGTAAAAACGGGCGTAGTTGTGGTCTTGCATGCCTTCCCCCAAACTTCAACACAGTAGATTAGATGTGGTAAAAAAAATTGTATTGTATAATAAATACAGCGCTTTGGCATTAAATAAATCCTTGACTTTGTACAACACTGCATTTGATCTAGCTAACTTGGTTTTGACCGAATTAATATGCGGTTTCCAGGATAGTTTATCATCAATTAACACACCCAAGAACTTCACCTCACTCACTCTTTTTACTTCAACACCATCAATATTAAAAGAAAAATCCAAAATTTTATTTTTCTTGGTAAATAACATATAATTTGTTTTTTCAAGATTTAAAGATAGCTTATTTAATTTAAACCAGTCTTGAATTTTGACAAATTCTATTGATAACAACTCAGTCATTTGTTTTAAATCATTACCAAAATAAAGAAAAATGGTATCATCTGCAAATAGAATACAATTTAAGAGACCTGACACCTTTACCAAATCGTTAACATACAATATAAATAGCATAGGTCCAAGAATCGAGCCCTGTGGTACTCCACATGTAATTTCGCAGAGATTTGATCGTACGTCACCTATATGCACATACTGCTTTCTGTTATTTAAATAACTAGAGACCCACTGAAGTGCTCGTCCTCGAATACCATCTGGTTAATTTATCAGTAAGAATGGTATGATCAATCGTGTCAAAAGCTTTTCTTAACTCAACAAACAAACTTATACTGTGTTGTTTTTTGTCGATGGCTGTGGTAATTTTTTCAGTTAATTCAGTTAGGGCCATGGATGTAGAATGTTTGGATCTAAATCCATATTGGCTATCGCTCAAGATGTGATGTTTGGTAAGAAATTTTCCCAATCTATTTGCAAAAAGATTTTCTAAAATTTTGGAGAATTGTGGTAATAACGATATTGGTCTATAATTTTCAAAAGCACATTTGTCACCATTTTTAAAGATAGGGATAACCTTTGCTATCTTCATGTTATCAGGGAATATACCCTCTGATAAGACAGATTACATGTAAGTAAAGGGTTCAATTACTTGATTTATTATGGATTTAACAACCGCCATGTCCATATCAATCCAGTCCCTGGATCTCTTATCTGAAAAATTATCAACCACCTTCAATATTTCGTCTTTATCAATTTCATGAAGAAACATAGTTTCAACACAACCATCGACTGAATATTTCACATTTACGTCGACTTGTGGAATATTGTTGGCAATTGTGTACACAGGGTCCCAGTTACATCGAACAAAAGTATAAACTGTAAAAGAAAAACGGTAATAAGGTCTGAGATATGAACTAAGAAATACACTAAGAATACGCTAAGCACTAGTAGTACAAAAACAATACGCCGAACAACAGCAGTATGAACATGAGTCTGTGTGAACAAGTGAGTATGAATGAACACAGCAGCATGAAATAAATCAGCAGCATGAGATCAGCAGTATGGATATCAGCAGCACATACCAACAATCAAATTGGCATTACAGTGTACAGTGATTTATTTTTTTCACAGTGATAATCCTGATAAGGGATTCATGAGTCCAAAAGCTTCAGGGTATAGTTCCTAGTCATTTAACGTTCAATTTGAGCTATATCGCATCCTCCTGTTATATAACTAACAGCTAAAGGCTCCTATAGAATGACTCAGCATGGATTATGCAGCTGAATGACCATTTTACCCCCATTTAAACACATTTATAATCAGCTGAGAAGGTTGTGAACATGAAGTTGTAAATGCATT
>JBBPBX010024811.1:23614-34550 GCA_038048925.1 Garcialebias charrua | reverse complement strand
TATATATATATATATACAGGTAGCCTGATGGCTGTTAGCAAACAACCATTTGGGTGCTAACGATCCGTCATTAGGCTGATGGTCCTCCTTGATCATGTGATCATGTGAGCAGCTGTTTTCGGCTGTCATTAGCCAACTGGTTGATCCACTGTGAGAGGGTGCTATTTTTAAGACTATAGGCTCTTGCAGAGCTGTGCGTTTGTACGAGCGCCGCGCCACGCGCGTGTGCAGTTCACAGCAGAGCTCAGCGTGAAGCAGCAACGTTTTCGCTCCAAATACTTCATGTCATTTGAGCAGAAGCAGGGCGGAGCGTTTAGCTACGGGACAAATTGAGGTCACTGATTGGTCATTTGCTGACACGCCTACTGATTTGATTGACAGGTCGGGAAAGGCAGAGGGCTGCGCAGCTTTGTTCTGTGTTTATATGTTAATAAAAAGTCCTAAAAATTAGAATTAAAACAGGGAGCGCTGGTCCTTCAGCCCACACAGCAGACCAGCACAACAGGAAATGTTTAGAACCTGCGCATCCACGTTGGACATGACTTTAGTTCACTCGTGACAAGTTCATTCATTCCTCCTCATCGGAGGAGGAAGTGAATGGTGACCGCTTCAAGCGATCACTTGACTTTTGGCAAAAAAACAAAAGAAAAGCCAAGTTCAGCGATGAAGAAGGGATATTTAATACATTTGTGTCTCATACAAAACAATCCGCCACCGGGCAGTTTATTGTGAGACAACGCGCGCGCGTGAGCAGTCGAAAAATTTGAGCTTGGCGCGTTCACGCCCGCGTTCAAAGGCTTGTGCCGCGGCGCTCACACGGCGTCAAAACGCACAGCTATGCCTCGCCCTTAAGCTGAATACAGCACCTCCGACTGAGGAAGTCTTTCGGACAAAAGATAAAACGTTTCTACATTTTTTTTGCTTTGTTTTGTTTTTTGAATGTCCAGAGGGCCAGACTTAGATTTTTTTGGAACTCGAAATAAGGCTTTTCATAGTAAATGGGAGATGCGTCGTAACCACAAAACGTCGTAACTCGAGACCGTCATAACCCGAGGACTGTATTCTAAAACTAAATTTAGACTTTGTTGAAAAAATAAATAAATAATTCCAACTTTGGCCTTAGTCCTTAGCACTTTGAGATTTTCATTAATGAAAAGTGCGTTATAAATTGAATTCATTATTATTATTATTATTATTATTATTAGTCCTCTTCCGTAGTAACATCTACCTATCCTGGTGATAGACCCTGTGTGTGTGTGTGTCCTTGTTTATGTTACTTTGTGAGGCCAATTTTTCTGGGTTATACCAAATTGTGAGGACCAACTGCTTCTTATGGGGCTCAAAGTCCGGGCCCCTTAAGAAGAAGACCTGTTGGTGGGTTAGGGGTTAGGTTTAGGACTAAGTTGTGAATTGAAGATGTGTTAAGTTTAAGGTAAGGTATGCATTGGTAATGGTTAGGTTTAGGACAAAAGTCAGGGTTAGGCTATAGAAATGAATGAAAAATGAATGGAAGTCAATGCAATGGTCCCACAAAGATAGAAAAACAAACCTGTGTGTGTGCATCTGTGCTAACTTTGCTAACATTAGCACCAGCTACAGGTGTAAACAGCTGTGCGCCCCAAGACTAAAGAGGAGCGAGCCGTGGGGGTTGGGCTCTCTCAGTGGGACGCAGAGGAACCCGCCTAACCACAGACAGCGTGATACAGACGGGGAGGAAGTATAAACACCCACAAACACACACACACACACAAACACACACACACACAGCTGTGCACACGTGCGTCTGTGATGGAATCTAATTTTTCCGAGGGCTCGGGCCGTTTGCTCATTTCACCCGCTGACCTTGAGCGAGCGCTGCAGGGAGCGTTCGACATTCGTTCTCTGCCGCGACAGGAGAGCCACGTCGCCAGCTCATCCCAGCTGTTATCAAGCTCACCGTTGCCTGGCAACTGGCCAGAGGTGGAGCATCGCCGAAGACGAAGACGACCTGTTTCGCCTCCGTTCTTTCCTTCTGTGTCGTTTGTCTTCGCCTTCATCGTCTGAAACTTTTCCACTTGTCGTTCGAAGAGCTCGAATGTTTTCGGTCTCCTTGTCCGTAAAAAAGCTTGCGGGCGTAAAGTTGCTCTCGAACAAAAGAGAGCAGTGAACTGATTCCTGACGTTCGCTTCGCAGATTAAACGTGGATTAACTGCGCGGTCGGAGCTCGACTCGTGCTGGAACGAGCTCGGAAAGTTCTTGAATATTCAAAGGTGTAATTAACACAAAGGGTGAAGACGTACAAAACAATTTGACTCCATTGAGAAGTTGTTTTGACCTTGTTGAAGGGCGGGGTCGTCGAGTTCAGGTGCTTTAAAGAACAACGGTCTTGGTGTAAATAACTCGATCTGAAGCTGCGGATGAACTCAAACGACTTGTTTTAACGAATCGTTCAGTCTTTAGTTTAAATAAAATGTGTTTCGATTAAAACAGGAAGTACAAATCAGCCACAGCAGCAAACTGCAGGGAAGAGAAGTCAACAAAAACAGAACTATTGAAATGTTTTATCTTTAAAAACCGTGTGAAGCTTCGAGCGTTTGTTGACGTCGCACAAAAAAGAAACGAAGAAAAAGAGGAGGACCATTTTGGAAGATCAGTTTACCAAAACAACTCTGATCTCATCTGAAGAACTTTAGTTTTGACATAATCTGTGCATTGTCTGAACAACTTTAATCTCAATTTATAACTTTAATCTCAATTTATAATTTTAATCTCAATTTATAACTTTAATCTCAATTTATAACTTTAATCTCAATTTATAACTTTAATCTCAATTCATAACTTTAATCTCAATTTATAACTTTAATCTTCCATGAAGATGTTCTTCACAAAATGACTAATCCATCCACCTCCATTCACTCACTCATCCATCCATCATCCATTCACTCACTCATCCATCCATCATCCATTCATCCATCCATCATCATCCACCATCCATTCTTCCATCCATCCATCCATCATCCACTCATCCATCATCCACTCATTCATCCATCCACCCATCCATCCTTCTACCCACCCATCCATTCATCCATCCTTCCATCCATCCATTCAACCACCCATCCATCCATCATCCACTCATCCATCCACCATCATCCACTCATTCATCCATCATCCATCCACTCATCCATCCATCCATCATCCATTCATCATCATCCACTCATTCATCCATCATCCATTCTTCCATCCATCCATCCATCATCCACTCATCCATCCATCCACTCATTCATCCATCCACCCATCCATCCTTCTACCCACCCATCCATTCATCCAACCTTCCATCATCCATCCACCCACCCATCCATCATCCACTCATCCATCCATCATCATCCACTCATTCATCCATCATCCATTCTTCCATCCATCCATCCATCCATCATCCACTCATCCATCCATCCACTCATTCATCCATCCACCCATCCATCCTTCCATCCTTCTACCCACCCATCCATTCATCCATCATTCCATTCATCCATCCACCCATCCATCCTTCCATCCTTCTACCCACCCATCCATCCATCCACCCACCCATCCATCATCCACTCATCCATCCACCATCATCCACTCATTCATCCATCATCCATCCACTCATCCATCCATCCATCATCCACTTATCCATCCATCCACTCATTCATCCATCCACCCATCCATCCTTCCATCCTTCTACCCACCCATCCATTCATCCATCCTTCCATCCATCCTTCTACCCACCCATCCATTCATCCATCCTTCCTTCCATCCATCCATCCACCCACCCATCCATCATCCACTCATCCATCCATCATCATCCACTCATTCATCCATCATCCATTCTTCCATCCATCCATCCATCCATCCATCCATCCATCCATCCATCCATCATCCACTCATCCATCCATCCACTCATTCATACATCCACCCATCCATCCTTCCATCCTTCTACCCACCCATCCATTCATCCATCTTTCCATCCATCCATCCAACCACCCATCCATCATCCACTCATCCATCCATCATCATCCACTCATTCGTCCATCATCCATCCATCCTTCCATCCATCCTTCCACCCACCCATCCATTCATCCTTCCTTCCTTCCATCCATCCATCCATCCATCCATCCTTCCATCCATCCATCCATCCATCCATCCTTCCATCCATCCATCATCCACTCATCCATCCACTCACTCATCCATCCATCATCTTCACCTACTTTTCCCTTTTCAGGTCACGGGGGTCACTGGTGTCCATATCCGGCCCTCTCTGTGCAAGAGGCAGGGGACACCCTGGACAGGTCTCCAGTCCATCACAGGGACACATAGAGACAAAGGAGACAAACAAAACTCTCTCACCTATGGACCATTCAGAGTTATCAATCAGTCTAACATGCATGTTTTTGGTGTGTGGGAGGAAACTGGAGTATCCGGAGAAAACCCATGCATGCACAGAGAGAGCATGCAAACTTCACCCAGAAGGGTCCCGGACAGTCAACAGCTCTACCAGCTGTGCCGCTGACCAGTCTCCACATAATGGAAATATTACCAACAAAACATTAAAGTCAACATATCAAGTTTAGTCATAGCCTAACTTTATTTAACGTAACTGTATCCTTGAGATGTTCAGTTTTCTTGCCATATTCACTTCGGGGGCAGCAGTAGCTCAGCGTTCAGCGCTGCGGTCTCGTAATATCGAGGCCGGGGTTTGAGTCCAGGTAACATCAGGAAGGTCGTCCGGCACAAACCATTAATTTTATCACCCACATGACTTGAATCTTGACAAAAATTAACTTCTGATATCACAAATGTAATCTTAACACAACAACTTTAATCTTAAAATTAGAAATCCCCCACAAAAAAAAACACAAAATTGTTATTTCCTATTGTGGTTAACCGTGATACACTACCAACATTTTATTACAAAATCAAAGCCGTTAAAGGTTTTACCACCAAACAAGAAACTAAAACGCTCTTCATGAACATATAAATATTCAAGTGTTGTAGGACTTCACAGTTAGTAAAACTGTGTTTTCCAGGTTTACTCGTTTTCCCTCCTCTGTCGTTCATCGTCTCTCCTTCGAACAAACATGCTTGTTTCATGCTCTACTTCCTCTCCTCTTTACTTTCAAAGCCAACACAGTCAGAGGCTGGACTTTTAAAAACAACAACTGAGATTTGTGCTTGGTTGAGATATTCGCACAAACTTTAATTGCACCAAAGCTGGTTATCTAGCAGGTAATTTTAAGAGAAACAAGAAACAAGTTGTTTTTTTGTGTGAAAAACCCACAGTACTCTGCTGTGAGCGTTAATTGTTAACACGGTGCTGCTTCTCCAGGGGCTCCCCAGCCAAATAAATCTTACCAGCAAAAAACATGTACGACTTTCCTCCATTTATTTTTCCTGTGATCAACAGGAAGCATCTAAAATTGTGCTGAAATGACAGTAAAGATTTGTTAGAAACTCCAATATACTGTATGGTAATAAGAGAGCAGAAAGACCCCGGCGTCGATCTGCAATCAAGATTAATTCATTCCTTTCTTTTGCAACCTAAATTTTCTCCGCTACCGTTTCATTTTTCTCCTCTTTCTTCCTCTTCATTTTACCGGTTCTAACCTGCCGGATGCCTGTTTGATTTTTTTGCGCCTGGGGCAACACTTTGTCTCGTCCTTCATACATATGCAGCACTCTCCAGGTAAGACAGAGACGTAAAGGGAGGAAGAGGAGAAACGCTAAAGAGAGGTAACGAGGAGATGGGTAGGGAGCGGCACAGAGAGAGGAGGTGAAGAGATTAGGGAGGAGGTGGTACACATTTGAGGACATTGCAGGGACGAGGGGGGAGACGAGGCAGGAGACTGGTGGGGGAATCAGAGCCGTTAACCTGAGAGCTGCTGCTGCTGTTTGGTCACCATGATGGGGACACGCTCGCACCCCGAGGCGAGGCGAGGCCAGCTCGCTCCGTTGTCAATCTCCACTCCCTCCTCCACCAACCAAGATGGATGGCCGGCAGCGTTCGGCTAATCACGTGCTCCGCTGGCCAGAACACGCACACCTGAGGCCAGTGGAGGCATGCGGCGGTAACGGCCACTAAACAATACATCTCCGGTCCGGGGACGCCGGGGAAATGTTCTGCAGAGCTGGACCCATGGCTCACCAATGCCACGTACATGAATGTGTGGGGGACACTTAAACATAATGTGGCCTGACTGCTGGGGAAAAGGCTAACAGTTGACGTGAGAGACGAGGAAGAACACTCTGAAAGCTGAACCTTTACAGAAAATAATGTAAATGGTAAATGGAGCTTACTTATGTAGCGCTTTCCAGCCCCCTTTGAGGGGCCCCAAAGCGCTTCACAGTGCAGCCATCCACCCATTCATGCACACATTCATACACCGGTAGCGGTAGACTGCCATGCAAGGCGCTGCCTGTCCTACCGGGAGCAACTCGGGGTTAAGTGTCTTGCCCAGGGACACAACGAGGTATGCCGTGATCCGGGATCGAACCCGAGAGAGGCTAATCCCAACATTCACCGGCAATGGATAATTATTGAATATGTCAATCATATTGTGTGGACAACATCTTAAATATACTCAATAATCACAGTTATTTGTTATATGGGATGTATTTAATGTATATTATAGCAGATGAGCCTATATTTAAAACCTCTGAGGGGCTCTTTATGAAGTAGCTAGTTGAGAGCTCAAAATTGCAACTCATTGCAATATTTTTTTTCTTCTTGTTGTAGACTCCTGTGGGGAGCTGTTGGTAAAGATACACAGTCAAAAATTAACTGCAATATTTTGGTTTATTTAGACTTTCATAAGAAAAACAAACACTTTTTTCAGTAATTTTCACCATGTTCTTCATTCATTTAGAAACGTCATAAATATTTAATCTACAAGCTAATTATTTAGTTTACAAGCTAATACTTAACTTGCAAGTTAAATATTTAATTAGCAAGCTAAATATTTAGTTCCACCCTAAATATTTATTTTTCTAACTAAATGTTTATGTCCAAGATAAATGTTTAATTTACAAACTAAATATTTAACTTGCAAGTTAAATATTTAGTTAGTAAACTAAATATTTAGGTGTAAATTAAATATTTAATTGCCAAGCTAAATTTTTATTTTGCAAGCTAAACATTTAGTTTCTTAAATAAATATTTAATTTGCTAAACTAAATATTGAGGTGTAAACTAAATATTTAATTTCCAAGCTAAATATTTATTTTACAAGCTAAACATTTAACTTCCAAAATAAACATTAAATTTGCTAACTAAATATTTTGCTCTGACCTATTGTTTTTAACCAAACTAAACATTTAATTTCCAAAATAAATATTTAATTTGCTAACTAAATATGTTCTCGGACCTAAATATTTAGCATGTTAGCTGAATATTTAGCTCAAACCTAAATATTTAGCTAATATGCAAATTCCTTGCTGAAAAGCACAAGTTGACCATCAAAATAAAAGCCAAACCTCTATATATACACCTATTGCCAAACCGCCAAAAGCACCAGAAGTAGAAGAAGAAGAGTTGCAGCTGGCCAGAATGAATCGCTTCAATGTTCTCTTATGTGCCATATGTTATTGTCATTCTTTTACTCTGGACATGGCAAACAAGTTAGCAGAGAACATCAGACGAGCTGTTCTAATGGCTACACAGTTGTTCACTCATGGACACATAAGAGAAAACAGATGTTTTCACTCTGCCCAGCTGCAACTCTTCTTCTTCGTCTTTTTCTACTTCTGGTGGTTTTTGGTAGTTTGGCAAGAGGTGTATATATAGAGGTTCGGCTTTTATTTTGATTGTCCACTTCTGCTTTTCGGCAAGGGATTTGCATATTGGCTAAATATTTAGCTAGCAAGTTAAATATTTATGTCCAAGCTAAATATTTAGTTATCAAATTAAATATTTATTTTGGAAATTAAACGTTTAGCTTGGAAAATAAATAAGTAGGTTCAAGCTAAACTAACTAACTACTACTAACTAAATATTTAAATCTTTAGTTAGCAAATTAAATACTGTATTTAGATTAGGAAATAAATGTTTAGCTTAGAAATTAAATGTTAATTTGGAAATTAAATATTTAGCTTGAACAATAAATGTTTAGCTTGAAAATAAATATTTAATTTGAACCTAAATATGTAGTTTACTAACTAAAGATTTAAATATTTAGTTAGTAAACTAAATATTTATCTTGGGCAAACATTTAGTTTGTAAACTAAATATTTAGTGTGGAGCTAAATATTTAAATATGTTGCTTGTAAATTAAATATTTTGTTTGGAACTATGACATTTATAAATGTATGAATAACATGGTGAAAATATGATTAAAAAAACTATTTTTTCCTTAGGACAGCTAAATTCTGTAAACCAAAATATTGCTGTTAATTTTTGACTGTGTAACTTTACAAACGGCTCCCCATAGATAATATGATTTTTAAGTGTTTGCAACACGGTGACTAGTGAGTCATGTGTGATGTTTTGAACGAGCAGTTTTAAAAATGCACAGCTTATTCTTCGTACACAGCTTGCAAAACTGTACTTTTGTCCGAGCACATTAATACATTGCACCTCAGCCCGTCTCGGCTTAATTTGTACCCCCCTTTAGCCACTAATTATGATTTAATCCACTGGAGTCCACGTTTGAAATGAAGGTATTTAGATTTGGATTAGTTTTTCAGTAATTATCCATTTATGAATGGTGTGGTTTTCAGCTGTAGGCAGGTTTTTCTGTCAGAGAAGTGCTAACGTGAAGGCTTCAAAATACAGATGCAGCACTCTTGAGACAGAAAGGAGATGAAGATCCGTGAAGATCCACAACTTCTCCTCCTCCACCATCACCCTCAGCACTGGCTCTCCTCAGGGATGTGTGCTGAGCCCTCTTCTGTTCACTCTGCTCACATATGATTGTACAGCCACACATCCAGGCTGTCATATTGTTAAGTTTGCAGATGATACAGCTGTGGTGGGATGCATCACAGATAATGATGAATCCAGCTACAGACAGGAGGTGGAACATCTGGAGAGCTGGTGCAAAGAGAACAACCTTCACATGAATGTGAAGAAGACGAAGGAGATGATTGTGGACTTCAGAAGGAACAAACACACCCACACCCCACTGTATATAGGTGGATCTGCGGTGGAGGTGGTCTCCAGCTACAAATACCTGGGTGTACACATGAATGATAACCTCAGCTGGAGCAATAACACCACCAGCCTGATCAAGAAAGGTCATCAGAGACTCTACTTCCTCAGACGGCTGAGACGAGCCGGTCTGAGAAGCCCAGTCCTCACCTCGTTCTACAGGTGTGCAGTGGAGAGCGTCCTGTGCTCCAGCATCAACGTGTGGCATGGAGGCTGCACAGTTGCAGAGAGAAAAGCTCTACAGAGAGTGGTGAAGGCTGCACAGAAGTCTGTGGGAGTCAGTCTCCCCACCATCACAGACATTTACACCTCCAGATGCAGAAAAAGAGCCACCTGCATCATGAAAGACCTCACTCACCCAGCACACTCACTCTTTGCACCACTCCCCTCGGGACGGAGGTTGAGGAGCATCAAATGTAGAACCACTAGACTGAGGAACAGCTTCTACCCTGAGGCTGTCAGACTCATGAATAAATAAATAATAAGAATAAACACTGCAAAATGTCACATCATACTGATACTGATCTGTTTCTTGTTGCTGCGTTCATCTGTGACCATCTGCTCATGTTCGTGCTGCTGTTTATAATGATGTTTTTCTACTACATTAGGGCTTAGTGTATTACTAGCTGATGTGATGTCTCTCTTAGTTAATCCTAGATGTTATTATTGTTTTTCTCTTGCATTTGTTGTTGGATGTAACTGGGACCCTGTGTACATAATCTCGTTTTCAACACATGTACTACATGCGGTGCAAATGACAATAAATTCTCTCTGACTCTCTGACTCTGACTCTCTGAGATGTTTGCAGCAACTCTGTGAATATTTTGAGACAATTTTTTAACTTGTTCATATTCAAGCAACAAGCAAATACGACACAACTGAGAACCTCCACAAAGACAGAAGAGTCCCTCAAAAAAGCTGTTCACCGCTTAGTTTCCAGCAATCGCAGCTCTGAGAGATATTAGCGTTGGGTCTCTAAGTTATCCATGACATGCTAATCATCCAAATTCATGGAATGTGTTTAATGAAGATGTTCTGTTTCTCAACCAACCAGTAAGGATTCTATGTTGGCTTCTTAAGTCCTGGAGGACAACAGTTAGGGCCACAACAGTCCATCAGATCCCTCAGGCGGTTTATTGTTTGCCACATTTCATTCTATAATATTATGTTTAAAGATGAATCCAGTCCATTATCTCATGATCTGTGAAGATCATTGTGTGGCTCAACAGCTCAGTGAAGCGTGCTCTTTGTTGTAGTTAAAAAAGGATGTAGCTGTTCTTCATTGTGTCGAACGAGACGACGCGTAGCACAGACAGAAGAGACATATGCCACTTGATGACTCGATAGACTAATGGTACAGTCACACCAAACAGCGTTTTGAACCTCCAAAACGCTCCTCACGCACGGAAGTGGACGCGCTGCCCCCTGGTGTCCAAACTGTAGTGTTGCGGCGGCTTCGTGGCAGCGGCGTCGTGGGGGCGGGGTGTGGGAGGAGCGTCGTGATTCTCTTTCCGGTCTGATGTGTTGTTGTTGTCGTCGTCTGTTCTCAAAATGGCGGATGATGTGGAGGCAGCTTTATGTTTGCTAGTGGCACGCCGAAGACGTGCAAGGCGCCGTGTCTGGGTTCACGAAACTATTCAGAGGCGTTCTGAATTCGGGGAGTTTCACCATTTAATCCAGGAGCTGCGCATGGACGAGCAGCGCTTTCAGCGGTACTTCCGTCTGACCCGTGCCCAGTTTGACGACCTGCTGTCTCGTGTTGGTGCCCGCATCACCTAC
>JBBPBX010024811.1:2189-13141 GCA_038048925.1 Garcialebias charrua | reverse complement strand
GTTGAACTTCATCAGAATATTGTATTGCCTTGACATGACAGCTGAGACAAATATCAAGAGAAAGGAGAAAGAAAAAGCCCCTATCTGGTATGTTTCATGAAAGTAAAGGCAAAGGAACACTTTTTTCCTTTTTTTGGAAAAACCCACAAGAAGCTAAATGCAAACTACTAGCTCAAAAAAGTTATTATAGTTTGTTATTTTATTTGCACAAAAATAACCCGATTCAATAACTATCTGTCAGGACAGGAGTGAACCCATAGTGCAGGCAGGGCTCAAGAGGCAGGACGTAAAAAAACAAATCTTTTAATAAATAACATGAAGTGGCTGACGTGGCACCAAAACTTACATCACTAGGAGCAGACTCTTGGGACAGGACTCGGAACAGGACTCAGAACAAGACAAGGACTGTACCCAACGAAGACGAACCGACAAAGGACAAAACTACATACACAGACCAGACAAGGCATAATTACAAACAGCTGGACAAGAGACAGGGATGAAACTGATCAGGGCTGATTGGCAGGAGACCAAACAAGGAGAACAGACAAGGAAGGACCAGCAGAGGGCGCCATCCTTACAGTATCCTCCCCCCAAGGATGCCCCTAGGCGTCCCCAGAAAGCCCCCCCCCCCCACAAAAAAAAAATAGGGTGGGCGGAGGGAGGAACTGTCAGGATAGAGGGCAAGAGGAACACAAAGGGGCATGAGGAAAAACACAAGGGCAAGAAGACAAAAACCGACAGGACGAGGCCAGGGAACTTAACACAAAGACTAAACACAAGGAAACAAAAGTCCAGATAATCAGGAGACCATCAATCACTGGGTCAGAGCAGATCAAGATGGGCGGCCTGGAGGCCATCCAGCATGGGGCCAAAGTTTAGGGAGATGACGGGAAGGTCGTTCAGTGCCAGGGACCAGTTCAGAGAGACAACTGGGAGGTCAACCAACACGAAGGAACTTGGGAGCCACAGCTGGCAACACGGGGACCTGGGGAGCTGCAGCTGGTAACAAAGGGGGCCGAGGAGCCTCTGCAGCAGGTGACGTGGAGAGCCGAGGAGCCTCTGCAGCAGGGGACGTGGAGAACGATGGAGCTTTAGCGGATGGCGACGAGACATCAGGAGCTACAGGTGATGACGTGACCTCAGGAGCTGAGGCAGAGTCTTCGTCGGCAGAGTCTTTGTCGGCAGATATGAAGACTACAGGACAGCAGATGGCATGAGGGGCATCCTCCTGGACCCCCTCAGAACAGGAGATGTGAAGGGCATCCTCCAGGACCCCTTCAGAACAGGAGATGTGAGGGGCCTCCTCCAGAACCCTCCCAGAACAAGAAACGTGGGAGGCGTCCTATAGGACCCTCCCGGAACAGGATACGTGACGGACGACCTCCAGGACCCCCTCAAAACAGGAAACGTGGGAGACGTCCTCCAGGACCCTCCTGGAACAGGAGACATGAGGGGCATCCTCCAGGACCCTCTCGGAACAGGAAACGTGGGAGGCATCCTCTAGGACCCTCTCGGAACAGGATACGTGTGGTGAGGTCTTGGAACCAGACCCCACAGGTTCAGAACAACCAGCAGACTCTGGAGAGCTTGGACCAGCTGCAGGTTCTGGACAACCTGCAGATTCTGGAGAACTTGGACCAGCTGCAGGTTCTGGACAACCTGCAGACTCTGGAGACCTTGGGTGAGCTGCAGGTTCTGGAAGACCTGCAGACACCGGATACACTGGACCTGCTGCATGTTCAGGACAACCTAAAGACTCAGGAGACTCATGGACCACTGCCGGTTCTAGAAGACCTGTGGGCTTAGGAAACTTATGGACCACTGTAGGTTCTGGAAGACCTGTGGGTTCAGGAAACTTATGGACCATTGCAGGTTCTGGAAGACCTGCGGACTCGGGAAACTTATGGAACACTGCAGGTTCTGGAAGACCTGGGGGCTCAGGAAACTTATGGACCACTGCAGGTTCTAGAAGACTTGGGAGCTTAGGAAACTTATGGACCAATGCAGATTCTGGAAGATCTGCGGGCTTGTGAAACTTATGGACCATTGCAGGTTCTGGAAGACCTGCAGGCTCAGGAAACTTATGGACCACTGCAGGATGGAAGACCTGCAGGCTCTGCAAACTTATGGACCACTGCAGTTCTGGAACTCCAACTGCAGGTTCTGGGACTGGTGAGTCTATAACTATCAAATGTGTGTTAGGAGCAGGATCTGGAACAAATTCTTTAACAGTTCTGACTTCAACCTGGAGCTGAAAGTATTATGGAATTGAGGTGAGGCCAGGTACTGATAACAACAGTTTCTCTGCTAATTTAAGCAAAGTGTTTTGACACTCTTGGGTAACACTTAGCGGAGGAGAACAGGCCTTGAAGCATTGAATTAATTTGTGAAAGATCAGAGTTACCTACTGCCAGGGACGAGTCCTCGGTAGCAACCTCTACTGGAGGAGTGTGAAACTGTTGCTCAGATTGTTCTCTGTGTTGGCCCCCCTTCATCTGCTCTGAAGATGAATCGGGGGATGACTGCCCCCCCTCTGCAAAATTCTCCCCGGTTTTGCAGGTCGTGTCTGAGGAGAGCAGGGTGGGGGCTGAGACAAGGAGAAGGCGGAAATTGTCTCTTGGGGAGCTCTGAGCAGAGGGGAGGTGCTGGATCCAGCCCCCACCGGGACCATGGAAGGTGAGGCGTATGGACCAGCCCTCACTGGACCACCAGGACAGAAAACAAGAGACTCGGTCCCACCAGACCAGGCGCGAGAAGCCGGGCATGCAGGCAGAAGAGCAGCAGACCGTTCCGATGGCTTCTTCTGCCTTTCTTACGGTGGCGGTGTGAGTGGTGCACATTGGCAAGCCAGAGTTCATCCTCTGACTCAGTGTCCTCCCTTGACGTTCACCCGGAGTAAGTTGGCACGTAATGAGCGTGAGACGAGGAGAAACTGGACTCGGATGTCATGTGGTTACCTCAATACTGAAATCTTCTTCGTCTCTATTCCTGCAGCAGGAGAGGTGAAGGCAGAACTTCTACCGCCTGGCTGTGATTATCCAGTCCCAGGACGGGTTCGGTCCAAAAGGTACCACACCAGAACACGGCTCTCTTCATCTGGACGGCTTGGACAAAAAACAGGTGAGCGGAACTTGGGAGAACCTGCCCGTTGGGTTCAGGCTTGGTCGGTTCATACTGTCAGGATTTCTCCAGGACAGGAGTGAACCCATAGTGCAGGCAGGACTCGAGAGGCAGGACGTAGAAAACAATACTTTTAATAAATAACATGAAGTGGCTGACGTGGCACCAAAACTTACATCACTAGGAGCAGACTCTTGGGACAGGACTCGGAACAGGACTCAGAACAAGACAAGGACTGTACCCAACGAAGACGAATCGACAAAGGACACAACTCACAGAAGAACTTATATACACAGACCAGATAGGGCATGATTACAAACAGCTGGACAAGAGATAGGGATGAAACTGATCAGGGCTGATTGGCAGGAGACCAACAAGGAGAACAGACAAGGAAGGACCAGCAGAGGGCACCATCCTTACACTATCAGGCTTTTACATTTGTTTTTATTTATTTGCGTTGAATATATCAGGTGCCTTGAAGCCAGTGGATATTCCAGGGAATCTTATGGTACATCCAGACCGAACGCGATTTCAACTGCAGGAACGTCCAGTTTACATGCAAAGTCAATGGGGGACGCACCTCCATGCGCCTCCTGGCGTCTTGCGTCACGTCGCGTGCGTGTTGAGCGTGCGTGTTGAGCGTGCTGGAGAGCGATTTCCGTGCACGTGAACCCGCGTCAACCTCCAAAGCACGCCTCCAACATGCTGAAGATTTCGCCGTTCAAACTTTCAAACGCCGCTCAAACTCTACCCGATTGGTTGGTGTGTCAACCAATCAGGGAGAGTCGGGGGAGAAGAGAGGGGGTCAGGGGGAGAGTCCCTATGTGACGCGGAAACCATTGCGCATGTGACGTATTGTTTGTGGAACACAGAAAAAACCCGCGGAGTCATGGAATATGGAAGAGAAACTCATTGTAGCTGTGTGTTCGCGACAATTCCTTCACGACCAGTCAAGTCTGCTCCACAGAGACAGAAATAAAGAGCTCCTCGCCTCGCGGAGTGCATTGACGACTCGGTACACCGGTAAGCTCCTCCCACACACCCCGCAGCAGCAGGGTTGCCAGTTAAACATGAATTTTATTTTATTTATTTATTTTTTTACCCCTTTTCAGTGCAAATGTTCACTAAACTCAACACACTATTAATCTTATCAGACCCTCACGCAGCAAATATGACAGTTTGGGTAAAAAAAATAAAAAATAAGCAACAGTACTAGATGATTCATTAATTCTTATCTGGCAACCCTGAGCAGCAGTTTTCGCAGCAGTTTCGCTTCTGGCTTTTTAGTCTGGACACAAAGTGCGTCCACTTGCGTGCGTGTTGAGCTTTTTTGCCGTTGAAATTGCGTTCGGTCTGGATGTACCATTAGAGGTAAAAGACAAACAACATTTTCATACTTTAATATTTTCATTCTGATTGATAGAATTTCTAACATACTGAAACAGTTCCCTTTCAGTCTGGTCTCTCAGTGCAACATACTTGCTATGGGAATTGCGCCCCCGTGCGATTACCTGAAGGAATATGCTCACGCCTTTACGGCTAGGGCGTCAACGCCACGCCAGAGGCCCCGCCCTCTGGGTACTTAAGCGGCTGACGCCCATCCATCTTTCTTTTTTGCCCTTCACCTCGCTTAACACCTGAAATTTGTGGGACTTCTCTGTTGTCGTATTGCTCGACTGAGGTGAGCTTGCTCCCTACACTGAGCATACAGAGAAATTTTCCTGCGTATTGCTGGGCTGGCGAAAGCTAGTCCAGCGTTTTTCTACTTACCTCAAAGTTTTCTTCTTTTCCGCAGCTGCTTCGCTCGACGGCGCTAACTGCGTCACAACTTCCTGATAATCATTAGCAGGCTAACCAGCAAAAGCAAGACGACGGAGAAGATGGCTTCGAACAAAAGAAAACAAGGAACAACTTCGACGCTTCTCACCGGACATGGCTCCCGAGAAGGGAAAATGGAGGACAAGGAGGAAGAAAACCAGGACGACGAGTCCTTGCTCGCGCCCATGCCCTAGCGCACTGGTTCTTAACCTGGGTTCGATCGAACCCCAGGGGTTCGATGAGCGGGTCTCAGGGGTTTGGTGGAGCCTCTGCTTACACACTTGTGTAAACACCGTTGTGACCGGTGTTGCCAAATAGAGTCCCACCCGCCCAAAGCACTCTCTATCCGCAAAAGTCAGAAGGAAAATCGCGGTGAACCGCCCAATCTGGCAACACACGATTCAGTGCAGTGATGCGGAAATATAACGCGCGCATGAAGTCAATGGCTGTACGTCGTGTGTTTACAAACTACGGTAAATATGTCGGGCAAAAAAAGAAAGTGGTTGGACATGGATTCACTTGTGTCACGGAACGGGATGGGAGTCAGCGTCCTATCTGCATGATATGCAACACGAAGTTGAGCAACTAGTCTGGCGCCGGCAAAACTGAAGGAACACTTCATGAAGATGCACAGACGGAGAATACAAGAACACAACGCCTGCTGAATTCAAGGTGAACGAGCCAGATATGATGTTGTTTCTATGCTAATTTTAGCTTTTTAAGCTAATTCCACATTTAATGCTCTTATTAAAAAAATGTCATCCTAATTCAGCAAAAATGTGCTCTCTCAACTTCATTCTGGTGATGCTTCTTTCTGCTATTTTAGCTACTTTTCAGCTGAATCTTTTTTCTAATTTTAGATTTTCTTCAGATAATTTCCACATTTTTGTGCTCATTTCTGCTTCTTTCAGCCTAATTGGGCAAATATATTCTTTTTGCTTTCTTCTGCTAATTTAAGCTTATTCTACCTTTTCAGCAACATGTTTTAGTACTCTTTTTCTGGTTTAAGGTCAATTAAAAATTTTGTGGTAATTTCTGACACTTTCAACCTAATAATTACCTTTTTTTGTTAATTTCAAGGTGAAACGAGCCAGATATGATGAAAGGGCCACTCTGCCTGCTCTTGGATTTGTACCTGTTAGCAAACTGATCCTCGCAGCATCGTACGAAGTTGCTTATTTGATCGCAAAGCAGGGTAAGCCACACTCCATTGGTGAATCTCTCATAAAACCAGCTGCATTAAAGATGGCAAATCTGCTACTCGGAACAGCAGCTGAAGATAAATTATCCCAAATTCCTCTTTGATGATTAAAAATTGTACAAAAATATTTTTGGGGGATGAAACTCTTATTGGGCCAGAATAAAGTTGTTGTGAGTTCATGCACTGTGTTGCTTTTGTTCTTTGAGCAAGGTGATGTTGTAGAATTTGGAAAAAAAATCATATTTTATATATTAAAAAAGAGGGGTTCGGTGAGTGGCCATATGAAACTTGAGGGTTCGGTAGCTCAAAAAAGGTTAAGAACCACTGCCCTAGCCGCTGCGGCTACTCTCTCTCGGCGACGGACACCCAGAGGCCTGTCCTGTCTGCCTAGGGATTCTGCACGCGAGGAAAGCGCTGGAATTCCCAGACTCCTGCTTCCACTGCCGTCGAATGTCGGCAGTAGTGAGAAAATGACGTGCTGACGCGTTGGCCAAATCCATGGCTAGGAACGCGACGCTGAAGGTCGCACGTCACACTAAAGTGCTCGCTCCTGAACCGGAGCTCGAAAACGTGGACCTGGAATGCAACGGTCGAGTCGGAGAGGACAACATGTCGGACTCCTCAGTTGCCGTCGAGGACTCGATGCCCGAAGTGTCCGACCAAGACGCCGAATATGGTCACAAAGGAGAAACTATGGATTCCTCCCAGAGCCTATACCATACCATACCATACCATTTTATTTATAAAGCACTTTAAACAGGAACAAGTCCACACCAAAGTGCTGGACAAACAAACACGCAACAGGCAACACATACAATGAAGTACAACACGAAAAACATAAAAACATTGCAGATCATAAATCAAACGATCCAGTACAAATCAGCTGGCATTGAAAGCAATGGAGTAGTAGTGAGTTTTTAACCGGGATTTGAAAACCGAGAGGGAGGGGGCCTGTTTGATGAGCAGCGGTAACTCGTTCCAGAGTCTTGGGCCTGCTACAGAGAACGCCCTGTCACCCCTGCGCTTAAGGCGAGTTTCTGGAACTATCAAGAGCACCTGATCCTCTGACCTCAAAGCACGTGGAGGGACATATGGGTGTATCAGATCTGAGAGATAGGCGGGGGCGAGACTGTTCAGCGATTTGTAGACATACATGAGAATTTTGAATTGGATTCGAAGATGAACCGGTAGCCAGTGAAGGGAGGCCAAGACTGGTGTAATGTGCTCTCTTTTGCGTGTGCTGGTTAAAAATCGGGCAGCTGCGTTCTGAAGGAGCCTGGCGCAAATCCTTCCGGAACCGGACTTGTCTGTACCTGCTCTGTTCGACCTGTGTCATAGGGCGGCGGATGCCCTGCAGGTCACGTGGCCAGACCCCATGCCTCGCCAACAGGCTACGAGGCTAGCGGGAAGCTACTTCTACGCGAAACAGCCGACAACGTTGCAGAAAATGCCCATTTTTCCGGACTTCCTCATGGAGCTCAAACGCTCCTGGACGGAACCCGGAGCTTCCATCATGCTGCCATTATCCCGACTCCTTAATGTCGCGGGAATGGAGACAGCGGGCCTCGCCAGCGCACCCCTGATAGAGGAGACTCTGGTGGCTCACTTGGCCCCCACAGCCACGGGGACAAAACCAGCGCTACCCAACAGGGCCTGCCGCACTTCGGAGAAACAACTCGAGAAGTGCTACAAGGCTCAGGGCCTTGTAGCTCGCGCAATGAATGCATCGTCCATGGTGCAGGCATACCTGGTAGAAAAACTGCAAGATATCCAGGTAACAAAAGACGAGCAGGCCGCAACGGAGGCCATGGAGGAGGCCCACCGTGCCTCTGACCTCATGCTCCGCATGATGGGGAAAATAGCCATTTCCCAAGGTAAAGCAATGGCGGAAATAGTTGTCGCCCAGCGCCATCTTTGGCTAACATTGTCGGACCTCCCGGAAAACCAGAGGTCCACTTTCCTCCAGCACCCGATCAAGTCGACGGGACTCTTTGGCGGAGCCCTGGAATGCGTCCAGGCCAGGCTGGAACAAAGACGCAAACAGGCGGAAGCCCTCCGCGAGGGGTTGCCGAGGAAAAGCTTTGCACCCCCAAAGGGAGACACGCGTGACCTCCCACGGAAGAGACCCGCTGGTGACGGTGAAACTTTCCAGTATCGGCCGAGGACCTCTTCAGTGACCCCATGTGGAAAGCAGACTCGGACCTGATGAAATAGGACGATCTGATAATTTTACAGGTTTACCCACCCACGTGGTATGGGAACCTAACTTCTTGAGCCCAGTCTCCCCTTGTAAAAAACTACGAGGAGCTAGTGGCATATGTGCGCGCACCAAACATGACTCGCCTATTGCATGTGTAAACAAAACAAACACTGTTTCAGACATGTACAAAAATAAAAGTACCAAAGCACAGACTGCCCTGGTTCTTGACTCGAGTCCCATTTTTATAAACAAACCATGTGGTCAAACTATGAACTGCAGCGAGATACACGAGCTCTGCCAGAGACGGTCAGATCTCGCGATATCTTCTGTCGGGCCGATCAGCCTGCTCGAAAGAGCGCAAGAGGGGTCAAAGGTCACCCCTTCGGCGCTAAAACACGACGAGCCGCAATTCAACATGCCCTCCAGGCTCAGCGCGCATGCGCAGGCCTGGAAGGCGTGTCTACCAAATGATTGGGTCATGACAACGAATGTCACGGGCTCAAGTTGCAGTTCTCAAAAAGACCGCCCCGCTTCACAGGGGTGCTGCAATCTAAGATCAACCCTACACGTGCACACGTGCTGAGGGAGGAAGTTTCGACGATGCTGCAAAAGGGAGTGATTAGTTTGGTCTCGGGACGCAAACTACGCTCTGGCCACTACAGCAAGTACTTCCTGGTGCCCAAAAAGGATCATTCCCTGAGACCGATTCTGGATCTCAGGACTCTCAACAAGAGGATTAAAACATTTAAGTTCAAGATACTTACACTGCGGCAAGTTCTCCAGTCTGTGAGACCTGGACATTACGCGTGTACAATGGATTTAAAAGATGCCTCTTTTCATATAGGCATGTGGAGGAAACACTGAAAGATCCTCCACTTTGCCTTTGAGGGAAACGCTTGTGAATTCAAAGCTTTACCCTTCGGTTTAAAGACTGTTCCGTGTACATTTACTAAATGTCTGGATGCAACCCTGACCCCTCTTAGGAATCAAGGACTCAGGGTCATGAATTACTTGGATGACCTGCTGATTCTGGCTGAAAGCAGAAAGCAGGCCCAGTCACACTCTTATAAGGTGATTTCTCACCTGGAGTCTCTCGGTTTTGTCATAAACCTACAAAAAAGCGATTTGACTCCATCACGGGTTACCGTATTTTTGGGAGTACAGATCAACACTGTCCAGTACAGAGCATGGCTCTCGAAGGAACGAGTTTCCTCCATTCGCCGTTGCCTGGAAAGATTTAAACTGGACCAACGGGTCCCTGTGAAAACCTGCCAACGCCTTTTAGGCCTCTTGGCAGCAGCCATTCCCTGTGTGCCACACGCATTACTGAAAATGCGGCCCATACAGGTATGGCTGAACCAACGAATACAACCCGACCTGCCTAACCAAGCAGGAAAGGTTAGGATAGATTCAGAGTTCCTGGAGGCTCTGGAACCTTGGAGACATCTGTCCGTTTTCACGGAAGGGATCTCACTGGGAAAGGTGTCATCTCGTGTAGTCATCACAACGGACGCCTCAAAAACAGGATGGGGGACGATCTGTAGAAATCAGAACGCCCGCGGCCTTTGGAATGAGCAGGAAGCGAGATTACATATCAACTTCCTGGAGTTGCTGGCCGTATTCCTGTCATTAAAATACTTATTCAACAAAGGTCTGGTTGCTGGACAACATATCCTGGTGAAATCAGATAACAGGACCATAGTGTCCTTCATCAACAGAGAGGGAGGAACAAGGTCCCGGGCCCTCCTCGGACTGGCGCATAGGATGCTCACATGGTGTGATCCAAGAAACTTGTCACTTAGGGCGACTCATGTCCCTGGTGAACTAAATTATAAAGCAGATGCCCTCTCTAGAGGACCTCTTTTGGTGTCAGAATGGAGCCTGAACCCACGGATTGTGGAACAGGTCACAAGTTGGGAGAGCCTCATTGGACCTGTTCGCTTGCAGGGCTAGCACACACTGTGACCTCTACTTCTCCTTGAGGGAAGCAGACGCTCCATTGGGTAAGGATGCTCTGGCACATGATTGGCCTGCAGGGGTGCTCTACGATGCCTTTCCACCTGTCCCTCTGATCGGGGTCACATTGGAACGGGTACGCCAGGGAGCCCTCTCCTTGATTCTCATAGCCCCCAAATGGCCACAGAAAATGTGGTTCCCGGAGTTGATATCAATGTTATCAGGGATACCATGGCAATTGCCTTCTCACAGGGACCTGCTGACTCAGGAACTTGGACAGCTTCTACACCCACGTCCAGAGTTATAGCAACTTTCAGCCTGGCCTCTGAAGGAAACTGGCTGTGAACCTAAGGCTTTGGTTGCTTTGTCCCAAAACAAACAACAACAACATTCACAAGGGTACCCCTTGGTGTTTATGTTTTGCCTAGGATATGTCTATCGGAAGGGTTTCCCCTCTCCCTAACTGATCTAAGTAAGGACCTGGGAGGTTACCCTGTGCTTGGCCTAGGTTTTCTACCTCCACATTTGTCACTCAATTTCTTGTGACATTGTGGGTCAATTTTTCCTCCTGTTTCTCAGGATGCTCCAGTGGGAAAAGGAGATGATATGTATTCACACTGATGGAGCACGCTTAGGCTGTCTCTAGTTGGTGTTATA
>JBBPBX010024810.1:13265-39382 GCA_038048925.1 Garcialebias charrua | reverse complement strand
AGCGGCAGTAACTATGTTACCTGCACTGGATGAAGAGAAACTACTTGATTAAGTTATGATTATATGAAAAATGGGCTCCGATGGTAACTAAACTAGTAAACCATGTAATTCGTGTTTGTCTAAAGTCCAGAGAGAATAGTTTAATCAAACAGTAACATTTCCTGAGCATATAAAATCAGTAAACGGTGTATAAAACAGTGTCATAACTCTTCAGCCACTAAGCCTAAAATGTCTCAGAAATATGTTTAACATTAAACGATAAAACTTATCCCCTATACATGTACTGCCCATCATTAATGACTTTTTTTAATCATGTGCTTAAAAAAAAAACATTTCCCCCTCTTATATCTGTCAGCATTGGCTGTGGTCACACAAAGATAAATGTTAATGTTACATGAACTAAGCAGAGGGGTATTAATCTACTGCTGATGGAGAATGTGCAGAGGCCCCAAACACACCTGCTTCATGGGTATTTGTCTAAACAAGAATGTTCAATGTCTCTGTTGGTGAATGTGGTATATTGACATACTTTCCATCCACAAACTTTTAAAATAAGGTTGAGATTTCACATTCCTCTCCTTGCTCTTTTCCACAGATTTGGAAAAACACGATCCAAGTCGCCTTCAGTGGTGAGTTGTCTCCAAACCTAACCCAGCCATCCATTTTGATCTGAAAGTACTGTAATCCTGTAAAAAAGTAATTTTTTACATTTTTGAAAAAATTAGACAGGTTAATTTGAAATATGTTTAAAAATGATTGACTGTTTTCACTTCTTATTTTAAAATTTAATGTTTCTATTTATAAAACATTTAGGCTTAGAAATATTGTTGGTTTTTATTTCACTCCCAGATGTATCACAAAAAATGGAGACGACTGGTGGAGTCTAGTGACTCAGAAGAGAATCCAGGTCCCTCAAATGAGAACCCAGAACTTTCTTTTGCTGATAGCCCAATAGACATACAGATACACAACCAACCTGATACAGGAGAAGATGAATATCAAGATGATTGCCTCCTGCCAAACAGTGATACAGTAGTGAAAGTGATGTAGAAATTGGAGCTTTGTCCGAGGAGGAACCAAGTGATCTGAGAAGTGATTTGGTTAAATGGGCTGTAAAGAATAAGGTGACATGCACATCAGTAGATGAGCTGCTATTGGTGCTACGCAAACATGGACACCGGCTACCAAAAGATGCCAGAACCCTGTTAGGAAATCCCAGTGAAATAGACGTCACAGATCTATGTGGTGGCCAGTTCCTCTACTTTTTCATTCATTCAACCTTTATTTAGTCAGGTAAATCTCATTGAGCCTCGAGGGCTCATTTACAAAAGCGACCTGCTACAAACTAAAGAATGATGAACAGCAATGATACAAATACAGGTAGTCCCCGAATTACGAGCGCTCTGATCTACGAGGTTCCAGACTTACGAGCTGGCGAATTTTTGGAAAAAACGAAAAAAATACTGAGTTTTCATGTGTTTTTTCACCACAGTTAGTTAGCTAAGCATATGGACACACGTTTCCGATCATTTTTATGCACTCATAAGCAGTTTTTGGATGAAAATAGAGTGTTTGTAGTCGCGCTAGCGAAACCGTTCCAATTTACGAGCGAAATTCCGGATTTACGAGAGACATGGCGGCCGTTCCAAATTACGAGATTTCCGGTTTACGAGCGCCTCGTTGTAACGGATCTCGCTCGTAAATCGGGGACTACCTGTACATTAAACAACAAACAACAGAAAAAAGAAAAAAAATGTAGGAGAGAAATAGAAAGTGAAATGCAAAGTATCAAAACTTTGGTGTGGAGACAGGACTTCTGAAAATGTGCTCACAGTATCCCAATTTTTTTTCAACAGAAAATGAGATACAGCTAAATTTCAATGTAGATGGTGTACCATTATTTAAATCATCAAATGTACAAATTTTGCCCATTCTCTGCAGTGTGAAAAAGTTAGAGCCGTTTATTGTTGCATTAATTTGTGGAACTGCAAAGCCAAACAGTGAGCCAAAGCCAGGCAGCATCAGGCCTCAGAGTAAAAAACCTTGGCCTTATCGGAAAAGCAAGACAAAACCGAGCCTAAGCTGTCCCAGGCTCTCTCAGAGCTGCAAACTCAAGAACTCCCAGAAAACCTCTTCTGCAATAATTATGAATCAACCTGACTTCGTGGTTGCATGAAGGTGGTACCGTTTGCATCAGACATTAGAACGTAACCAACTTTGTTATGCACACGGAAAGGCCTCGTATGATAAGACACACCAATTCTCTGTTTTAACGTTATGGCTGCAATGATCAAAAAGTATGAAATACAAAACTGCATCTGACAATCGGTCACAAAATTTCCTTCACAGGTATAGTTTGTTCAAAATATGACTACTGTCTTACAGCATGTATATTTTTTTATTTATTTTAGGTCAAAAAGCTACCAAGAAGTCTAGAAATGTTTTTCCTTGTGAGGGTATGTTAAATTTTTTTTCACCACTGATTAATTTGGGGGTATACCACATCAAAAGAGGATAGTTATACCTTGGTGGTGGGTCATGTCACACAAGGTGGGCTGACAATTCTAGAATCATTGGAGGTATGCAATTGTTCTTACTGCAAACGCACAGCTAAGTCACTTACACTTTTTGTTACATATTTCACAATAAAAATAAGCCACATCCTGCACATAATAAGCTAATCCATGTAACTTTTATTTCTTTTTTTAAGAACAAATCTATGTAGTATTTCAATCACCACCATATCAGTAACAGGCTAATTACTTACTATAGATGTAAAATCACTTTTATTTTAATTTATTTTTTACTGTTGACTGTTTTATTATAGATGACTTTGCTCTTCCAACTCCTCCTAAAAGGATGAATGCACAGTCAGGTAAATATTGCACAACTATCATCTTGGGGTACTTGGAAACCTTGTGTAAAGTAATTTACATTTTTGACATATTAACACTTATGTTTAAACCCTCTAAAATGCAGAAAGAACCCCGATGGACATCCCTTCAAGCACTCAATCTCAAATCTTGGGATGCAATGGTAGCAGGAGTCCCTCTGAGTCTCTTTCTAATGATCAAAGGTATTTAATTTAAATATGATCAAAATTAGAGATGTAACAATTCATCTAACTCACGATGCGATGTGTACCAATTTTGCTGTTGCATGCTTTAAACAGATCAGTCAGACCTGGCCAAGACAGTCCCTTTCTCAGAGGCGGCGTTGGAGGTCGAGGTCTTCCTCTCGTGGACAAAGGTAAATTGTTATCAAAAGTATAATATTGATAACCTGGATTATTCTGATAATTCAAACATTTCCAGAAATGTAGATTAATTTATCTTTTTAATTACAATAATGCATTATTATTTGAATGTTAATGAGAAATTGGTGTTATTATTTTTTAAAGAATAAACCTAACATAGTATTTGGATATTAAAGTTTTCAGAGTCAGAGTCAGAGAGTCTTTATTGTCATTTGCACCGCATGTGGTACATGTGATGAAAACGAGATTATGTACACGGGGTCCCAGTTACATCCAACAACAAATGCAAGAGAAAAACAGTAATAACATCTAGAATTAACTAAGAAAAACATCAACTAGTAATACACTAAGCCTAATATATTTATTACCTATCACCTATTTCAAGGTGGAAAGAAACAAAATCTTTGCAGGTTGCTGGAAATATCTTACTCAAAATCATTTTTTTAATTGATACATTTTTTCCCATGGTTCTACACTAACTTCTTGCACTGATTGCACTGGTGTTTCTAAACTTTTTTTTGGTTCACCAGCACAGTTAGTGCACCCAAATTTTCAACCGCGTCATATTTAACATGATAGTTTTACAGGTTCTCTCTTTATTTTATTTATTTATCTGGCTTATATTCCACAATCTTAAAATATGATTCATCATGCCAACAGAAATATGTCTTTGTGTTTCAGGAAAAACAGGACCTCAAAGCCCCCAGGAAAACTCTCCCTCTCCTGTCCAATTCTGATTGTGTGTTCGTCCAACTGCCTGCTCACGGTAGGAGATGTGCCCATCACAACATTTCCCAAAGACATTTTATGTTTAAACATTTGAAGTTGTAGTGGCTCCCTCATTTTTCATGGTGCCCAGTAGTATACTCTCCATTTTTCATAGCAAAAATTGTTTTTATTTTGTTGAAGGTGTTTTATATTATTTTTTAAAAATATAATCAAGTGTTAACTACAGTTGTAATTGGGAGTAGTAGTTGTTGCATTGCTGCTGAAACCATTGTGATAAAATAAATGTGTTGAAGTTAAAGAATACCTTTCATTTTTTGTCATTACAGAAAATGTTTGAAGGTTTTGACAAGACATGTATTATTACGTTTGTTGGTTAAATTTGATAACGGGTTGGAGAAACATTTGAAACATCTGTAGAACTAAAAATGAGTAAAAGTTTTAGGGATGTATACTAATTTTAAGCATCACACGCTCAATTGTAGTAAAATATTGCTAAGAATGAGATTTTTTGCAGCTAGGTTTAAGATTGTTTATCTTGTAAAAAGATAAAATGTCTTATTTTTAGAAATCGTGTCAAGACAATTTTCACTTGTTGGAAGATCTTTTTGCGTATTTCAGTCAAAAAAAAATCTAATTTTAAGTTGTTTTAAACTTGTTTTCAGAGTAGACTTTTCTCCAGTGTACTACTTTTGAGCATCAGAATCTTATTATAAGACAAGAAAAGCTCACAATTGTAGTAAAATATTGCTCAAAACTAGAGTTTTGTAGCTAGTTTCAAGATTCCGCATATCTTGTTTTCACTTGTTACCAGATCTTTTTGCTTATTTCAATAAAAAAAAAACCTAATTTTAAGTTGTTTTAAACTTGTTTTCAGAGTAGACTTTTCTCCAGTGTACTACTTTTGAGCATCAGAATCTTATTATAAGACAAGAAAAGCTCACAATTGTAGTAAAATATTGCTCAAAACTAGATTTTTGTAGCTAGTTTCAAGATTCCGCATATCGTTTTCACTTGTTACCAGATCTTTTTGCTTATTTCAATCAAAAAAAAAACTAATTTTAAGTTGTTTTAAACTTGTTTTCAGAGTAGACTTTTCTCCAGTATACTACTTTTGAGCATCAGAATCTTATTATAAGACAATAAAAGCTCACAATTGTAGTAAAATATTGCTCAAAACTAGATTTTTGTAGCTAGTTTCAAGATTCCGCATATCTTGTTTGACTTGAACAAAATGTCTTATTTTAAGAATCTTGTCAAGTGAATTTTCACTTGTTCCATTGGCAGATTTTTTTGCTTATTTCAAGCAAAAAAATCTTATTTTACATTTTTTTTTTCTTATTTTTAGAGGGGCATTTTTTCCAGTGCACCTCATTCCTTTATGGCGTCTTATTGTCACAACAGTCTACAACACGTTTCCAACACAAGGCCCGTGGGCCAAACGTGACCCAAGTGTGTCTGAGGTCCAAGATGCTATTTCAAAGTAAAATACTTTTATCGCCACTCGTTGTACTTTAAAACTGAACATACTTTATTTTAATGAAGTCCTGCAACCAAGAACAAACGTCAGGTTTCTGTCTGGAGACAAAGCATTAAAACTAAAATGTGGCCGATTCTTTATTTTATTTATTTATTAAAAACTGCAGTTTTTGTTGCGTGTAAAGTATCTCTAAATTCAAGACAAGTTTTATAAAGTTACAAAACAGTAGATTAAACCACAGTCACTGATTTAATAAACTCTTGAGCTGGAATCAGTATAATACAGGAATTATGCACCGGAAACACTGGGTCAAAGGTCAAGTTGCCATGACTGTGAGTCAGCGCTTGAATAAACTGGATAGATGTTAAAACTGAACTGACAATAATTCATCTTCCACTCAGAAATAAACAATGAACTCTATTCAGAGAACTAAATAAACACATTGGCCCTGAAATAAAGTTGAAGCTCCGCGGCTGCACTAATGTTTTATTTTGAATACAAGAAGTTTGGTGCTCAGGTTGCTGCTGCCTCTCAGAAAGAAGGTTGCTGGATCAAAACCCGGCCAGGACCTTTCTGGGTGGAGTTTGCACGTTCTCTCTGTGCTACATGGAAATTCTCCAGGTCCTCCATGTTTCCTCCCACAGACCAAAAACATGCACGTTAGACTGATGGAAAGTGAATTGTCCCTAGGTGAGAGAGTGAATGGTTGTTTGTCTCGTGTGTCTCTGTGATGGACCGAGACCTGTCCAGGTGTCCCCCCCCCCTCTCACACAGTGACAGCTGATGAAGACGCAGGTGAAGCTGACAGGTGGGTGAAGGTGTGTCCACTCACACGTTGGTGGTGAAGATGCCGTAGAGCAGCTCCAGCTCTGGCAGGTAGAACGTCCCCTGCAGCTCGTTGTAGTTGAATGGAATCTCTCCGGGTCTGGAGCAGTTCAGCCTGGCCTTCATGAAGGTCGTCCACGTGTCCTCCAGGAGGAAGCGACCTCCGATGTCATTCTTACAGACGCGCCCCGCCCGAGAGAACACCGTGCGGCCACAGTCGTGCTCCACGGCGTTCTCTCTGAAGAAGAAGTAGGTGAAGTTGCCGATGTCGTAGGAAGACACGAAGTTTGGCTCTGTCCAGAGAAACACACGAGAAGAAACGTTGTGAAGAAACAAACGGCACAAACATGAAGACGTGTAGACGTAAATATATTTAACACTGCGGGAGTCAGAAGGAGTGGGAGCGCTCCGAGTTATGACTCACAGTGTGTGTGTGTCCTTGTTTATGTTACTTTGTGAGGCCCATTTTTCTGAGTTATACCAAATTGTGAGGACCAACTGCTTCTTACGGGGCCCAAAGCCCGGGCCCCATAAGAAGCAGTTCTGTTGGTGGGTTAGGGGTTAGGTTTAAGACTAAGGTGTGAATTGAGGATGTGTTAAGTTTAGGGTAAGGTATGCATTGGTAATGGTTAGGTTTAGGGTAAAGGTCAGGGTTAGACTATAGAAATGAATAAAAAATGAATGGAAGTCAATGCAATGGCCCCACAAAGATAGAAAAACAAACCTGTGTGTGTGTGTGTTTCGTTGTAAGAAAGCTCATGTCTCACTCCCTGAACCTAAAGGTTGAAATGAGAAATGACCCAAACAGGTGAGGCCTCAGCTCACCTGAAGCACGCCGCCGTCCTGACACCGCCACGGCGCTGACGGGGATTTAAACAAAGAGCCCCGCCCCCTCCTTCATCACAGACCTCCATCATTCTGCACCTTGAGAGGACAGCGATGCAGACGGACAACTTCTCCCGGACGGTGGCTGGCAAACAATACAGGTAGTCCTCGACTTACGACGTTTCGTGGTTACGACACGCATCTCCATAAAAAAAAAAAATAATGAAAATTTTATTTTGAAAAGCCGAGTTACGCAGTTTCCAGCAGTTTCCGGTTTAGCTGTGGAGGCTACAGCTGCCTGTACTCTCTAAAAAAGCTAAGTCTGGTCCTCTGGACATTCAAACAACAAACAAAACTTGTTGGAGCAAGCTGGACAGGCAGCAGCTGTGGAAAAGTAGCTGTTTTATGGACGGCGGTTTTACAACGTAAACGAATGCAGAATCCAGAGGAGGAACGGAGGAAACGGCTTCACCAGCATTCCAGAGTAGGTTATTAACTCTTTTTTTTCCTTCATTATGGCTCCAAATGTATGTGTTTTGATAATTATGTAGGGTACTGTGTTAGGATAGGCTAAGTGCTTGGTAAAATACAGTCTGTACGTATAAGATGCAGTTTGGATGTATGTTACGAGTTACGTCGAAATCCGGGTTACGACGCAGCGTAGGAACGGCTCTCCGTCGTAAGTCGAGGACTACCTGTACTTGAAACTTTTTAGTTTTCATTTGAGATTAAGTGACTCAAGGAAAACATCTGCTAAGACTCGGAGTGACGAGCTTCTGTAGGCTGGACGTCTTAAAACGTCTGGTGTTGAGTCTGTAGAAGACTCGAGGCTTTGTGCAAAACAAAAAGAGCTTTCAAGACTTCTCATCGTTAAAGAAAGAGTAACACTTTTTATTGAGCTCACAAAGACTTCCAGTTGCCAAGTAACTTGATTTTTTTTAAATAAAAGGCACCTGAACAATAATGAAAAGATGTTTCTGAGGCTCCATTGTGCGGTGCAGCGGTGGTTTGTGGGAGAATGTAACCCCCATGAAAGACAGCTTCGTCCTCCTGGTTCAATGAGCGTCTTCTGTCAAACATCTTCTACCTGAAACCGTCACTGGAAGCTGTTCAGGGAACTCTCACACAGAAATCCATTGTGTTTCGATTTAAAACAGCAGCTTTAAAGAATGAGTCGTTTCTTTGAAGTGGGATTCTGTGAAAAGGTTATGGACTGTTAATATCTTACCTGTTGCAGATAGCTTTTTGAGTGACTTTATTGATGAATAATAGACTTTAGTTTTGACTGAACTGAAAAGATAAGGGCTCGTCCAAACACAGAGAAGACCAAAGTGATTTGATACAGTTTTAAAACTAAGATTACACAAAGCACTAGTAGTAAAAAAAAAAACAATACGCCAAACAACAGCGGCACAAACCGTGTGTGTAGCCGAGAGTCATTCACAACACACAGCAAGAACAAGAGCTTTGCTTCAAACTGTTCAAGTCGCCACGTTTGTCTGCTGGAAAATATGGCAAGAAGCACTTGATGGATTAAATTTAATAATTAGGAACGTTATCATTGGATGCACATCTGCTGATGATTAACTTTCAGAACCAGCCAACGTTCTGTCACCACAGCTAGTCAAAGTTAACCAACAACAAGTTTTATAGACACGAGGCAGCAGCTTCTAGTCGTCCTCAGTGACTCTGTGCAGTTTTGTTTTTTATTACAAACTGTGTTATTTTCAAGTTTTGACCAAAACAGCCACAAGTGTCATGTCTAAACATCTTAATCTAAATCTTGGAGATGAATATGCATTCATTCAAGGAACAAAAAGACAATAATAATATATGTATTTTTTTATGACTGTCTATTGTTGTCGTCATTCTTTGTTTAAAACAGGTCTCTCTTGTAAATGAGTCCTCGAGGCTCAATGGGACTAACCTGCCTAAATAAAGATTGAATGAAAACAAAATGTTGTAAAACTTTTGACTCTGCATCTGTTTTAAGATGGCAGTAATCAGCACTGCAATAAAAAGCAGGAATAAACTACCATATTTTCCAGCGTATAAGTCACTCTGGCATAAAAGTTGCATTTACTGTGTCGCTGCTGACCCGTCGCGTTTATTATGCATCTATTATGCATCTATTATGCATCTATTATGCGTTTATTATGCATCTATTATATGTCTATTATGCATCTATTATGCATCTATTATACATCTATTATGCATCTATTATGTGTCTATTATGCATCTATTATGCATCTATTATGCGTCTATTATGCATCTATTATGCATCTATTATGCATCTATTATGCATCTATTATACATCTATTATACATCTATTATATGTCTATTATGCATCTATTATGCATCTATTATACATCTATTATGCATCTATTATGCGTCTATTATGCATCTATTATGCGTCTATTATGTGTCTATTATGCATCTATTATGTGTCTATTATGTATCTACAGTATTATGCATCTATTATGCATCTATTATACATCTATTATCTATTATACATCTATTATGCATCTAGTATGCATCTATTATGCATCTATTATGCATCTATTATGCATCTATTATGCATCTATTATGCATCTATTATGCATCTATTATGCATCTATTATGCGTCTATTATGCATCTATTATGCATCTATTATGCATCTATTATACATCTATTATACATCTATTATCTATTATACATCTATTATACATCTATTATGCATCTATTATGCATCTATTATGCATCTATTATGCATCTATTATACATCTATTATACATCTATTATCTATTATACATCTATTATACATCTATTATACATCTATTATACATCTATTATACATCTATTATCTATTATACATCTATTATACATCTATTATCTATTATACATCTATTATACATCTATTATGCGTCTATTATGCATCTATTATTTTTTTCATTTACCATTTATTTATCCAGGTAGTCTCATTGAGCCACGAGAACTCATTTTCAAGAGAGACCTGTTAGGGAGCAGATGGTGGGGGTTAAGGGCCTTGCTCAAGGGCCCAGAGTGGGGCAAATGAGGGTGGAGGCAGGTGTGGGTGTTTCACCTTTACCATCCACATTTTTTTTTAATGTTGTCGGTACCGGGGCTTGAACCAGCAATCTTCCGATCACAGGCCCACCGTCTCTAACCACGCTTATTCGTTTATTTACGGTAATGGTCAAAACAGCTTCATTTCGCCTGGGCGGCGCGGCACCGTCCGTCCATCATCCCTCCATCCGTCCATCGCAGCTGGAGCCGCTAGCTCTCCAGCGTTCCTCCATCTGCACCAGTTGCGTGAAGCGAGCACACACAGGAGGACTCGTTGTTGCAGTTCTTTGAATTTTAAAGCGTCAGTCAAAAAATTGTGTTACGAATATGGGAAAAAAAAGGTATACAAGTTGCAGAATTGACAAATCTATGCAACAAACTGTGACTTATACGTCAGAAAATATGGTACATCTCCAAGCTGCAGTCATTTAAAGCGCTATCTGCAGCAGGTAAGATGTTAATTATTCTGATTCTGAACTGTTGCTGCATTGACATAAATCATAGGAATGATTTGGATTTTGGTCGTTCCTTACCGTTGAGCCATTTAGAGTTGTACTGGGCTGTTCGCAGTGGAGGCATGCCCCCCAGGCTGCGGTAGATGGCGGGGTCCCGCCCGGAGAAGTCCATGGCCGTGGCGGCGTACAGCTCCCCGCTGGACGTGATGAGAGCTGTGGAGTTGTGCAGGGGGTTGTAGGGACACCGGGCCATTCCGCTGATCTGATCGTGGATCTCTGTCAGGTTGGTGAGCTGCGGTCCAGACATGAAAGGACGAGAGCAGATGCAAAATGAAAGATGAGCGTAATAACTAAAGAGCTCGACTAGAAGGAATCATCTTGTTGTTTCCACAGGGAGATGATTTGTCAACAAGTGGATTATCCCAGAAGATACAGAAGGGTATTGCTGTCATCCATGAAATAATAATTTTTGAAATTATGTAGTAAAAATGTGATAAGTATGTAGTAAAAACGTGATATTATGTAGTAAAAACGTGATATTATGTAGTAAAAACATGATAAGTATGTAGTAAAAACATGATATTATGTAGTAAAAATGTAATATGTAGTAAAAACGTGATATTATGTAGTAAAAACGTGATATTATGTAGTAAAAATGTGATAAGTATGTAGTAAAAACGTGATATTTTGTAGTAAAAATGTGATATGTAGTAAAAACGTGATAATATGTAGTAAAAACGAGATAAGTATCTAGTAAATAACGTGATATTATGTAGTAAAAACGTGAACTAATATCACGTTTTTACTACATACTTATCACGTTTTTACTACATAATATCACGTTTTTACTACATAATATCACGTTTTTACTACATAATATCACGTTTTTACTACATAATATCATGTTTTTAACTACATAATATCACGTTTTTACTACATAATATCACATTTTTACTACATAATATCACATTTTTACTACATACTTATCACGTTTTTACTACATAATTTCAAAAAAATTATTTCCTGGTTGACAGCAATACCCTTCCGTAAGAAGATCAGAAACTAAAAGAAGATTCACAACATGAGTCTCATTGTGTGCTTGTTGTTAAAAAAAAAACTAACATTATATAAGACAAGATATCAAAGGGCAGCATTAAAATGCAAACTGTGGAGATGTTTTGTTTGTTCCAGACAATATGTAAATGGTGCAGAATACAAAAAGTCCTTCCTCTCATTATATTTGGTTTTGTTTACATCGAGGGAAGCACGGGCATGTAGGAGCCGAACCTTCAGGAGCGAGAAACATAATTAGAGAAGGCATCCAGAATAATTAGCAACATAAAACAACTCATCAGCTTTCTTATGGACGATGATCACAACAAACACCTGCTTGGTGGAAATAAAATCCATCTTTGACGAGTTGCGATGGTTTAGTTTGTGGTGTCTCGACAGGACAAGCAGCTGCTCTTCAGACTAGAACATCATTAAGCACATCTTGGAGAGGCCTTTCTGAGCTCAGAGGAGGCTTCGTGCCACATGCAGTCTTCTGCTGCAAACCGCCTTTGAATATAAATCCAAATCCAATCCCCCGCTTTTTAAAAATACTTTACAGCTTGACCTTGGGTTAGCTTTGACACACTGCGCTAGTCCCGCCATGAAAAAAAAGGGAATAAACAGGCCAAAGTCAACTTTATTTGTAGAGCACATTCAAAACAGAAGCTGTTATCAAAGTGCTTAACAACAACAATGGGAGTAAAATTAATTAAAAAAATACAAACCACTAATGATTATACTGAAGAATTAATAAAATCATTTAAAACATAGAAGAACAGAACAAAAAACCAAAACACTAAATCAACTCACACTGTGTGAAACGTCTGTGAGAACAGAGGAGTTTTTAGCAGAGATTTGAGCATGTGAAGGGAGGTGGCCTGTCTGATGTTGGGTGATGTTGGGGGGCAGGTTGTTCCGGAGTTTGGGGCCCAGGACTGAAAAAGCCCGATCTCCCCTGAGCTTCAGTTTTAGGAACAGCCAAAAGCAGCTGATCGGATGATCTCAGGGCCCGGGAGGGAGCGTATGGTTCCAGTAGTTGGAGAGATAAAGGGGTGCGAGGCCATTTAGACATTTGAAGGTCAACAGAAGAATCTTAAAGACTATTCTGGACCGCACAGGGAGCCAGTGAAGGGAGGACAGAACTGGTGTGATGTGTTCAGACCTGCGAGTTCCTGTTAAGAGTCGAGCAGCGGCATTCTGGACGAGCTGGAGACGTGATGGAGGCCTGGCTGACCCCAGCAGAGAGTGCATTACAATTAGGGGTGAGAATCTCTCAGTGTCTATTCGATTCCGATTTTTGGTGTCACGATTCAAATCAAAATAGATTTTTGATTCAGAAACGATTTTTCTATTAAAACGGTCATAAATTTAGTTTCAGTTTTGTAACTGACAAGCTGAAAAGAATAAACAACAATGTAAACAAATGGAACATTTATTTAAAACAATAATTTTAGGTTCCTTATTGTATCAAATTTTTTGCATCGTTTGATATTTATACCAAAAATAGGAACAAATAATACAGGAATGCATTAAATTCTGTAACTTAAATAACCAGTATTAGGTTAGCTTTTTGCTCTGTTACTTATAGAAGATTATTGTTTGAATTGATTGTTTGAACTTGTTTTGTTTTTGAAAAAAGGGGCAGATAAAATAAGATTTCTTCTTCTTTCTGCCACCTTTCATTTTATGTATTCTTTCATATACTATGAGATATGGTTTTATTTTCTTTATCTTTTGGGTTTTAATGTAAAAAAAAAAAAAATCGATTTTGGGGCTTTTAGAATCGATTCTGAATCGCCAGGACTAAGAATCTAGATTCTTAAAAAATTGATTTTTTTCCCTGCACCCCTAATTACAATAGTCCAAACGGGTCGTGATAAAGGCGTGGACCAGCTTCTCAAGGTCAGGTCTGGACAACACTGGCTTGAGCTTAGCTACCTGTCTTAGTTGGATGAAGCTTTTTTGCAGAACAGCATACTCAGGCCTGAACGAAAAGAGGAGAACTGCGATGTTCAAATCAAAGAAGTTCTGTTTCTTGGCACTAAAATGAACGTTTCTGCTGCGCGCTGCCATTTGTATTCACAGGGTGAGACGTCTGCTTTCAACCCAGCTTTAGAGATGCACAAATAATTCAATATTATGGGTGCAATTATTTTCCTATCAATCATTTTCAAGTTCTAAATTTCACAGCTCCGTCTTTCCTCTCGTTTTCACTAATCTGCAGATCCCTCGCTCCACGAGGGACACAACGAGAGTCGGCCTCCATTCACAGGCTGCGTCTTCAGCCAATTTCCTCCAGCCTGTCAATTTGGATCAAAAATCCCTCCAACCCCCCCTCTCCACCCGGGCCACAGCACAACAGAGCAGCCTGTCCGGCCTCTGCCAGGCTCAGATGAAAGCCGGTATTGACAGGACTGACTCTCTTGGCAGGAACAGTCCTCTTTAGGTCAATAGGGTCATTGAGAAGAACAAGAGGATGAGTGATAAATAGACTGCAGTCGACCCGCTGCATTCTGAGGAAGTGGAACGACCGTTGTCTCTGTGGTGGAGCGAACAGCTGCACAACCACTGAAGAGACTTTATACAGACTTTTTATTTTTTATTTTAGAAGGAAACGCTCACAGTTTAGACCAACTGCAGGCAGAGCCGTTCAGGAAGAAGTTTTAACACCGGACCCCAACAGGAAATCTTTCATTCATTCAACCTTTATTCATGCAGGTTAATAATCCCATTGAACCTCGAGGACTCGTTTACAAGAGAGACCTGGAAATCTACCGTACTTGCAGTCGTACACGTCGCACCGCCCTATAATATTCATGGAAGAATCCATAAATATGTTGCATCTATTGTGCGTCACCGCTGACAACCTGGAAATGTGGGCGGATGTTGTGCCAAGAATCGATTGGCTGCCAAATGGCGGCCGTGGGAGCGTGCACGGGAGGACTTTAATAAGAATTTAACTAGATTAACACTTAAAAACAATTATTTGTTTGCTCCAAATTATAGCAAAGGTGTGTCTCAGTTTAACTTTTACTTAATAAATGCACTTCAATGGTCACATTGGCTTCATTTCAAAACCAACAAAGTCCATGCTCAATAATCCAGGTACTGTATACAATCCAACAATGGATGGAAGTCAGTCAGGTTCATTTCAAAAGCCTATACGCAATAGGAGTGTTCACAGGAGGACTCGCTGTGCATTTCTTCTAAATTTAACAAAATAAGCAACTAAAAACAATATGTTTGCTTGACATTATAGTAAAGTGTGTCTCAGTTGAACTTTTCCTTAATAAATGCACGTTATTGTTCAAATCAGCTGCATTTTTCTGGGGCGGCGCAGAGAAACGAAGTTTATTTGACGGCTGCTCCAGGTCTCTCTCTCTTGTAAAAGAGTCCCCGAGGCTCAATGGAATTAACCTGTATGAATACAGGTTGAATGATGAGCTGGACGAAGGTGGCAGACTGTGGCAAACCAACTGTTTTACCTATTACATAAGACAACGGCATGCCATACTACTCCGGTGCCGTCTAGTGGCTGAAAAAGGTAGTGTTCAATATTTTCAGTCAGAATGAATGAAAACGGTCATATGTCAGTAAAAAATTGGTTTATAAATATGAAAAAATCCATAAATAAGTTGCTTCGGTCTATAAGTAGCAGGACGTAAATTGTGCAAAAAAACAGACGTATAGGCCTAAAAATATGGTAGTTCCACATTTACGCGGTGTGATCAGAGACGTGAGTATCAAAGTGAATTTGTCAAGTAAATATGAAGAGAGCATCACGCAAAACTTGTTTTCTGCGCTTCACCTCATTCCCAAGCAAACTCTTCTCTAAAATCACCTCCACGAGCCGTCATAACCATCCCTGAGTAAACATTTCCATCAAACACGTCCACAAAACACGCTTCCATCTTGTTTTATAATGACTTTTTGGGCTGCGTAAAGAAAAACAGATGCTGTCAGGCACAATTAAACCATTTCAGAGCGGGAGGTAATGAAAGTGGATAATTAAGGCGAGGCAGCCGACCGTCAGACGGTTAACAGCCGTTTTATCAGCAGCATCTGAGCTCATTTTTATAGTAAATGGTTCACACTCATGTAGCACCTTTTACAGCAGTTTAGGCTCAACAAAGTGCTTCACAGTGTCTCATTCAACCAGTCGTGTACATTAACAGCAGTTCTTGGTGTATGACTCAATTGTTTATTAAATGATTAAAATTCTCATCACAGCTGATGGCCGTTCTGTCCGAGGGTAATTCCATTGATGTCCCCGTGTTTCACATTAACAGAGATCCAGCTTGTAAATATGACAGCTCCCAGTGAAATAGCGCCGTAATAATGCCATGGCATTTCAACAATATGTATTTTCACAGCGGTAAACAGTCATTATGAGCCGCTGACCTTTGGATGCAGCTCCTGGTCCAAAACAAATGTCATCAAAACAGTAAAGTCGTGTCGCCCTCTTCTCAAAAACAAATAAATAAATCTCAGAGCAGCAGATTGCTGATGTGGACCGCTCCAAGACAAGAACCATCGTGTGGCATTTTAAGTGTTGCTTTGTGTTTAAACACTATAATCTCTCAGTTACTCCGCAACACTTATTATCTCAGCTGCAGTAAGAATAAACCTGCGGTTAATACGAGAGGAAAGTGTGGGTCTGCCTGCAGGAAGAACAGCTGAAACACCAGAGCAGGTCAGAACTAGCAAACCTCTGTTTGTGGGATGTTCCGCACAAAGTCCACAAAAGTCTCAAAATAAGATTCAGATGCCTAAACTTTGATGATTTATAAACTGTAACAAAAATAAAGATCAAAACAAAGTTACAGCTAAGCCTGTCGCGATAAACGATAAATCAATTAATCGCATGATGAATGAAAATTATCGACTTAATTTTCATTCATCGGATTTATCGTTTCTTCGCGTCTCTTTCTACTGAAGACACTGGATGATAAAAGACTCGACTCCGGTGCTCTTCACTGACCCCTCCTTTTCTCTTTAAAATCTGTTTAAACCAGCTAAAATTGTGTTTTTGGATCATTAAAAGCAGCTAAGCTGAGAAGCTAAGCTACGAGCTAAGCTAACAGGCCGACCTCAGGAAAAAAAAATGCTGTCTTGTCGAAACTCCAAAATTCATGGTTGAAGCCTGTGCCTTTGTGTAAAAAGTTGTTTTTCTCTGCAAAAAGAAGCTGAAAACTTGTTTACCGATTTTTTTTATATTAAAATCTTTGTGTGAAAAATGCTAAAGAGCTCAAACTATACTGAGCACCCGCCATTTTGAGAACCAAAGAGAGACAGCCCATGTCACATCGAGGGACCTCCCTCCCATTTTTCTTAGAGACACGCTGCTCGCTCCTTCACTATCCATCCTTCTGTTCAGTCTTATACTGCCATCCAGTGGTCAAAGAAAAGTACTACACTAAAAACAAATTAATCAACATTTCTTCTTAAATTTTACAATATTTACTTCCGTATTTTTCGGAGTATAGGTCGCACCGGAGTATAGGTCACATTGTCCAATTATTACCAATAGATTGGAAAAATCCCTAGATAGGTTGCACCGGTGTATAGGTCGCACCTACGTTTAGCTCTGCTGCAAATGTCTGCCACAGGAGCGCACAGCAAGGCTTTTAAGAAGATTAACACTTAAAAACAATTATTTGTTTGATAAAAATTATAGCAAATATGTGTCCGAGCTGAACTTTTCCTTAATAAATTAACGTAATTGTGAAATGAGCTGGATTTAAAAATTTGTTTCGCCGAAAGTGATAAAAAAGCCAAATACTGTATAGGTCGCACCTGAATATAGGTCGCAGGCCATGAAAAAATGATAAAAAGGTGCAACCTATACTCCAAAAAATGTGGTAATTATTGTCAAATTTCAAACAATATTATCATTTATCACAATAATTTCTGAGACAATTAATCACCCAGCAAAACTTGTTTTCGCAACTGGCCTAGTTACAGCTGCAGCCATGTGGGTGACTATGGTAACCACACATCTGTGTCTGTCACTCCCTGACTGCCAAATTAATGAGGCAGGCAGAAACAGACTGAAAAGTAAGCCTCAGTTAAACGCTGTTGAAAATTATTGGCTGTATTTTTACAATTCCTTAAGTTTGAGCAATGAAAACCCTCGATGGTGTCACATGTGATGTTTTTAATGTTTTTAAATGTGTTGTGTTGGAGATATCACTCCCAGTTTTGAAGAGATATCTGAAGATCTCTGTGAGGCTGTGAACACTCTGCACTGTGTGGGTTTGAGAGAAATCTGAAGTCCCACAGCAGAGAGGGACACGTGAGTGAAGAAAGACAAATATCCTGTTAATTCAGTTTGTCCATGCACCCAAGCCCGTTGTGAGATTAAAAATAATTTGTTAAAGATTTGAAGCTTTTAGACAATGCTGTGTAAGAAGCAGTAAAAATCATAAAAGAAACTTAAATTGTGATTGTGTAAAAAACAGATTAAAATGTCACTTCAGACTTATAAAACAGTCCAACTTTCTGACACCTGTTTGATTTTTGATTTATTTTTATTTTTATGTAGTGTATGAAGCTCTAAACATCAAAAAGTGTTGGGTCTCCCGTGTTTCACCAAAATACCACTAAAATCATTATTTAATTTCCTGCTTTTATTTATTTATTTGCCTACTTTGTGTGATGCCGCCCAAAATCTGCCTCGTGTCTTCGCAGTCACTATTGAATGTTCTATTAGAGAAGCCTTATTCATTTATGCATGCTCACAACCACACACAAATAGATGCAGGGATGCACATGCAGGTATCGTATGTAGATGTGTATGTGACTGCATATGCATGTATATGTATGTATGTATATATATGTAGGTATAGGTATATATATATATAGAAATCTACTGAAAAGCCATGAATATTCCAAGTCTTTTATACATATGTATATTGTTGCTGTGTTCTGTCATGGTCTTTGCAGGTTTACAGACAGCGGTGGGGTGTATTTGCATTGTGCTCTCTTTGTGTATACAGTATTTATTATATTTTGTAGTCTTACTTTCCTTCTTTCCTTTCTTTCTATCTATCCTATTAATATAAAAAAATTCATAATGGTGTGAAGAGGATGGCTGTAAGGTGAGAAGGGAGGCCATCTATAAAAGAGAGAGAAAAAAATCCTGCTTTTATTTATTTTTTGCCTACATTGTGTGATGCCACCCAAAATCACAGCAGCCCACTTCTGATGGAGACTCACATTTTAGAATTTAATTTGTCCGTTTGGTTTCAAAGCTGCGTGTTTTCACAGAACAGTAGCAAAAGGACACAACAGTAACGACAAGTCTGACGAGAGGTTGTTTAAAAATATGGAACCTGAAGGAGACCAGAGAGACGAGGGTCATCTTACAGGAATAAAATATAAACTAAGAGCATGAAAAGGTTTACACAAGGAACATAAGCGGAATCATTTCTGTAACTGTTAAGTATAAATTATGTTTCCCTGCAGCCTAATGCCAGCATTATCAGTGTAATGAGCTTAATAATTTCATTGGGATGTACCATAAATTTGAGTTATGATAATTTCCCAAATAATCCTCATCAATGAAATCCATGTTTAATTGGTCTCCATCCCTGAGTGAGTAAGAGAAGACAAAAAGATGAGAGTTTGTGCAGTGTGTGTTGGGACGTTAGTCTCACAACTCACCTTGATGAAATCTGACCTTTACTTTTATTGTCATTTCATTAAATAACAAATCAATCTTCATAGTCTTAGTTTACACGCCTGACATATCACTGCTACTCTAGACTAATGAGTTTTCCAAACATATTTTCAGCATTAGAGGAGACTGAAGCTGCTGTCAGTTCCTGACACTTCACTTGATGCCAGCAGAGCGCTCGAACTTACAATGTTACATTTATTTGACTAAAAACAGCCAGAGGAGGCAGTGATGGGTAAATTACTATATCAAATGAGATTATTTGAACAGGTTGCATTAAAACAAAGTAAAAAAATGTGGTATATTTAGGGTGATATAGTTGTATTTTTAGAAAAGTTCAATTTGTGTTTTAACATTAAACGGGTGCAATAATGTAACTGCATTTGTGGGTGTGTGTATGTTTGGTTGCCGTACTTTTCAGACTATAAGGTGCACTTAAAATCCTTTAATTTTCTCATAAATCGACAGTGAGCCTTATGTATGAAAACAGACCTGTTCATTGATATTGCACCTTATAATCAGAAAAATATGGTACAAAATGTCTCAAAACCACTACTTTAAATAAACTATCAGAAAGTAACTGTCAAAATGTACATCAACACCTGATGAACTGTTTACACAAGAACAACCTTCGCAGGGTTGCCAGAGAAGAAATGATGAACTATTGTACTGGCACCTCAACATGGTTGTATTTTGACCCAAACTGTCATCGGTGCCGAGGATGAGGTGCGCGTTGTGTTAAGTGAACATGTGCACAGAAAGGAGGGGGTAACTAAACATTTATGTTTACCTGGCAACCCCTGATGCACGCTGCATTGCACGTGCAGTGTCAGCAAGATCACAGTTGCATCCAAACTGGTAAATACATGAACGGAATGGACCTAGGATGTTGTTGGTTTGCTCCTACATTCTAAAAAGGAGTGAGTAGCACAAGAACTGCAACCACCTGAAGTCATGTAGACAGGACCAGATGTAACCAGGGCCAGATGTAAACAGGGCCAGATGTAACCAGGACCAGATGTAAACAGGACCAGATGTAACCAGGACCAGATGTAAACAGGACCAGATGTAACCAGGGCCAGATGTAAACAGGACCAGATGTAAACAGGACCAGATGTAACCAGGGCCAGATGTAACCAGGGCCAGATGTAAACAGGACCAGATGTAACCAGGGCCAGATGTAACCAGGACCAGATGTAAACAGGGCCAGATGTAAACAGGACCAGATGTAACCAGGGCCAGATGTAACCAGGACGAGATGTAACCAGGACGAGATGTAACCAGGGCCAGATGTAACCAGGACCAGATGTAACCAGGGCCAGATGTAACCAGGGCCAGATGTAACCAGGGCCAGATGTAACCAGGGCCAGATGTAACCAGGGCCAGATGTACAGGACCAGATGTAACCAGGACCAGATGTAACCAGGACCAGATGTAACCAGGGCCAGATGTAACCAGGACCAGATGTAACCAGGACCAGATGTAACCAGGGCCAGATGTAACCAGGACCAGATGTAACCAGGACCAGATGTAACCAGGACCAGATGTAACCAGGACCAGATGTAACCAGGACCAGATGTAACCAGGACCAGATGTAACCAGGACCAGATGTAACCAGGACCAGATGTAACCAGGGCCAGATGTAAACAGGACCAGATGTAACCAGGACCAGATGTAACCAGGGCCAGATGTAACCAGGGCCAGATGTAAACAGGACCAGATGTAACCAGGGCCAGATGTAACCAGGACCAGATGTAAACAGGGCCAGATGTAAACAGGACCAGATGTAACCAGGGCCAGATGTAACCAGGAGATGTAACCAGGACCAGATGTAACCAGGGCCAGATGTAACCAGGACCAGATGTAACCAGGGCCAGATGTAACCAGGGCCAGATGTAACCAGGGCCAGATGTAACCAGGGCCAGATGTAACCAGGACCAGATGTAACCAGGACCAGATGTAACCAGGACCAGATGTAACCAGGACCAGATGTAACCAGGGCCAGATGTAACCAGGGCCAGATGTAACCAGGACCAGATGTAACCAGGGCCAGATGTAACCAGGGCCAGATGTAACCAGGGCCAGATGTAACCAGGGCCAGATGTAACCAGGACCAGATGTAACCAGGACCAGATGTAACCAGGACCAGATGTAACCAGGACCAGATGTAACCAGGGCCAGATGTAACCAGGACCAGATGTAACCAGGACCAGATGTAACCAGGGCCAGATGTAACCAGGACCAGATGTAACCAGGGCCAGATGTAACCAGGGCCAGATGTAACCAGGACCAGATGTAACCAGGGCCAGATGTAACCAGGGCCAGATGTAACCAGGACCAGATGTAACCAGGACCAGATGTAACCAGGGCCAGATGTAACCAGGGCCAGATGTAACCAGGGCCAGATGTAACCAGGGCCAGATGTAACCAGGGCCAGATGTAACCAGGGCCAGATGTAACCAGGACCAGATGTAACCAGGACCAGATGTAACCAGGGCCAGATGTAACCAGGACCAGATGTAACCAGGACCAGATGTAACCAGGACCAGATGTAACCAGGACCAGATGTAACCAGGACCAGATGTAACCAGGACCAGATGTAACCAGGACCAGATGTAACCAGGGCCAGATGTAACCAGGACCAGATGTAACCAGGACCAGATGTAACCAGGGCCAGATGTAACCAGGACCAGATGTAACCAGGACCAGATGTAACCAGGACCAGATGTAACCAGGACCAGATGTAACCAGGGCCAGATGTAACCAGGGCCAGATGTAACCAGGACCAGATGTAACCAGGACCAGATGTAACCAGGACCAGATGTAACCAGGGCCAGATGTAACCAGGGCCAGATGTAACCAGGACCAGATGTAACCAGGACCAGATGTAACCAGGGCCAGATGTAACCAGGACCAGATGTAACCAGGACCAGATGTAACCAGGACCAGATGTAACCAGGACCAGATGTAACCAGGGCCAGATGTAACCAGGACCAGATGTAACCAGGACCAGATGTAACCAGGACCAGATGTAACCAGGGCCAGATGTAACCAGGGCCAGATGTAACCAGGACCAGATGTAACCAGGGCCAGATGTAACCAGGACCAGATGTAACCAGGACCAGATGTAACCAGGGCCAGATGTAAACAGGACCAGATGTAACCAGGACCAGATGTAACCAGGGCCAGATGTAACCAGGGCCAGATGTAACCAGGGCCAGATGTAACCAGGACCAGATGTAACCAGGGCCAGATGTAACCAGGGCCAGATGTAACCAGGACCAGATGTAACCAGGACCAGATGTAACCAGGACCAGATGTAACCAGGACCAGATGTAACCAGGGCCAGATGTAAACAGGACCAGATGTAACCAGGGCCAGATGTAACCAGGGCCAGATGTAACCAGGACCAGATGTAACCAGGACCAGATGTAACCAGGACCAGATGTAACCAGGGCCAGATGTAACCAGGGCCAGATGTAACCAGGGCCAGATGTAACCAGGGCCAGATGTAACCAGGGCCAGATGTAACCAGGACCAGATGTAACCAGGGCCAGATGTAACCAGGGCCAGATGTAACCAGGACCAGATGTAACCAGGACCAGATGTAACCAGGACCAGATGTAACCAGGGCCAGATGTAACCAGGACCAGATGTAACCAGGGCCAGATGTAACCAGGGCCAGATGTAACCAGGGCCAGATGTAACCAGGACCAGATGTAACCAGGACCAGATGTAACCAGGGCCAGATGTAACCAGGACCAGATGTAACCAGGACCAGATGTAACCAGGACCAGATGTAACCAGGGCCAGATGTAACCAGGGCCAGATGTAACCAGGGCCAGATGTAACCAGGGCCAGATGTAACCAGGGCCAGATGTAACCAGGACCAGATGTAACCAGGACCAGATGTAACCAGGACCAGATGTAACCAGGACCAGATGTAACCAGGGCCAGATGTAACCAGGACCAGATGTAACCAGGACCAGATGTAACCAGGGCCAGATGTAACCAGGACCAGATGTAACCAGGGCCAGATGTAACCAGGGCCAGATGTAACCAGGACCAGATGTAACCAGTACCAGATGTAACCAGGGCCAGATGTAAACAGGACCAGATGTAACCAGGACCAGATGTAACCAGGGCCAGATGTAACCAGGGCCAGATGTAACCAGGGCCAGATGTAACCAGGGCCAGATGTAACCAGGGCCAGATGTAAACAGGACCAGATGTAACCAGGACCAGATGTAACCAGGGCCAGATGTAACCAGGACCAGATGTAACCAGGACCAGATGTAACCAGGACCAGATGTAACCAGGACCAGATGTAACCAGGACCAGATGTAACCAGGACCAGATGTAACCAGGGCCAGATGTAACCAGGACCAGATGTAACCAGGGCCAGATGTAACCAGGACCAGATGTAACCAGGACCAGATGTAACCAGGGCCAGATGTAACCAGGACCAGATGTAACCAGGACCAGATGTAACCAGGACCAGATGTAACCAGGGCCAGATGTAACCAGGGCCAGATGTAACCAGGGCCAGATGTAACCAGGGCCAGATGTAACCAGGACCAGATGTAACCAGGACCAGATGTAACCAGGACCAGATGTAACCAGGGCCAGATGTAACCAGGACCAGATGTAACCAGGACCAGATGTAACCAGGACCAGATGTAACCAGGACCAGATGTAACCAGGGCCAGATGTAACCAGGGCCAGATGTAACCAGGACCAGATGTAACCAGGGCCAGATGTAACCAGGACCAGATGTAACCAGGGCCAGATGTAACCAGGGCCAGATGTAACCAGGGCCAGATGTAACCAGGACCAGATGTAACCAGGACCAGATGTAACCAGGGCCAGATGTAACCAGGACCAGATGTAACCAGGACCAGATGTAACCAGGGCCAGATGTAACCAGGGCCAGATGTAACCAGGACCAGATGTAACCAGGGCCAGATGTAACCAGGGCCAGATGTAACCAGGGCCAGATGTAACCAGGACCAGATGTAACCAGGGCCAGATGTAACCAGGGCCAGATGTAACCAGGACCAGATGTAACCAGGACCAGATGTAACCAGGACCAGATGTAACCAGGGCCAGATGTAACCAGGCCAGATGTAACCAGGGCCAGATGTAACCAGGGCCAGATGTAACCAGGACCAGATGTAACCAGGACCAGATGTAACCAGGGCCAGATGTAACCAGGGCCAGATGTAACCAGGACCAGATGTAACCAGGACCAGATGTAACCAGGACCAGATGTAACCAGGACCAGATGTAACCAGGGCCAGATGTAACCAGGGCCAGATGTAACCAGGGCCAGATGTAACCAGGACCAGATGTAACCAGGGCCAGATGTAACCAGGGCCAGATGTAACCAGGACCAGATGTAAACAGGACCAGATGTAACCAGGACCAGATGTAACCAGGGCCAGATGTAACAGGACCAGATGTAACCAGGACCAGATGTAACCAGGGCCAGATGTAACCAGGGCCAGATGTAAACAAGGCTATATGTAACCAGGGCCAGATGTAAACAGAACCAGATGTAACCGGGGCCAGATGTAAACAGGACCAGATGTAAACAGGACCAGATGTAACCAGGGCCAGATGTAACCAGGGCCAGATGTAAACAGGACCAGATGTAAACAGGGCCAGATGTAACCAGGGCCAGATGTAAACAGGACCAGATGTAAACAGGGCCAGATGTAATTAGGACCAGATGTAACCAGGACCAGATGTAACCAGGGCCAGATGTAACCAGGGCCAGATGTAAACAAGGCTATATGTAACCAGGGCCAGATGTAAACAGAACCAGATGTAACCGGGGCCAGATGCCCTGTCTGCTACAACATGGACTCAAACCTGCAGCCTCAGGATTACAGACTGACCTGGACAGTCTAAGGAACACACATAATAAACTCACACAAAGATAAGTGACTGGAAGTCAGCTCCTTCAAAGACTGCACATATTTCACTTTAAAGATACTCAGTAGACACAAAGTGTGTGTTTGTGTATCAACACAATCAGAATACATATTGATTGTGTTATCATTGCAGTGCAGCCCCTGGATGGTACAAGACTCTAATCGTGGCGTGTCTACAGATTCCTACTTCCACTTGTTACATCCTCGCAGAGTTCCACTTTTTTGGCACTAATTTCCTGTTGCAGTAGAAATGACTGGATCAAAGTAAATGGTGATGAATGGGAGCAGTCAAAGAACAAAAGCTGCATCTCTAATGCTTTTAGCAAACGTCTATTCTCCTCATCTATTTAGCTCAGAGCCATAAAAAGCAGCTATGCTCTGCACGCTAATTATTCTGAAGGCAAGACCTTTGAGTCGGTTTTGTTCACAAAGTACAGTTATGTACGGAAAACGTGATCTGTCAACTCGTGTATGTAAATTTCACTACTGCTGAACGTGAGCGACTTTTAATGCCGTTGATGTGGCTGCATGGAGTTCAGGCTTGAACATATGTACATATCCTCTAAATTAGGTGACACATATATATATATAGTACAGGGAGTCCTTGACTTACGAATGAGTTCCGGACCTAAGGACCGTTCGTATGTCGAAAATGACGTAAGTCAGATCACATACAAAAAATATATATATATTTTTTTTGTAATAAATGAATACATGTACAGTACTGTACAGTCACCAAGCACTTAGCCTATCCTAACACAGTTTTTAAAGATGAAGGAGTGAGTTGAATTGTCTCCCTTTCACATAAAGGGAGCT
>JBBPBX010024810.1:0-11734 GCA_038048925.1 Garcialebias charrua | reverse complement strand
CACTTCATGCCAATAAATAGGAAAAGCACCTGGAACAGCAGCAGGGCTGCTCCGAAACGTGGCCAAGCAACGCAGAGTCAAATCAGGGCTAATGCCTACACACTTTAGCTGCGTCACATCTTAATTCAGCCGGGACCCGAACTGGAGAGGAATCGTAACGCGGTGGAGACGAGATAAATGCAAAGGTGTGGGAGAGGGCCACTCAGGATTAGTTTAGAAAATTGCCTTTGGCTTTGTCGGCTGGTCGGAAGGCCGCATTGGAAAACGGTCTCACACGCTTCATTCAATCATGTTTCTTTTCAGCCTGCTGCCTCCACTAATCAAGTTGGACCACTTTCCTCTAAATCAGGTGAAGTACATGCTCACCAGTCTCTTCCCTTGACTCTAGTCTTTTCTGGGTGTCAAGAAAAATCCACTCAGCGCTTGGTTAACAGCTCTCAACATGTTGAGCGTGGCTGCCGGTGGAAATGATTGACTGAATGACGGATTGATGTTGAACTTCATGAACTCCTGACAGACAGGACTGCCTTTCACTGAGGCTGGCCACGGCTTTCCCTCTGCAACAGTCCCTGCAGACCGGGTACCCTCCATGTAACAGGGGCCACAGCTGGGTTGGTAAGGGCCTCTTGTAAAAGTTTAAAACCTTGTAAATCTGCTATTGTTTGAGCCACTAAAGGTGCCCGGAGTAACCCCTCCTCTTCCCCTCTCCGGGGGCTGATTTAGGAGTGGAGGCTGCCGCAGCAACGAGGAAAGAAGTTTTATTTCCCTCCAGCAAGGTGAACATTTCTCCCTGGTCCTGAACACACCAAACTACAGACAGTCCTGTTTATCCTTTAGAACAATAACTGCCACCATGCATGTGAGCTGCAAAAGGGTTTGCATAATTTACGTCTTTTCCAGAGTTTATCAGTGAATAAAGGTGTATTTAAAGTGTCTGGGGCATCGTTTTTGAACTTTGCACATAGTGACACAACATAAATATCTTGTATCATTCAACTATGTTCGTTTTAGCAAACAAAATGATAAATTAATGAAAATTCCTTTCAAAGTGAGTTTAAAATTAAAAACCGTGTTTCTTCACGGGACATCCGACTACACGCGAATGCAACATCTGTGACGTGGGGTTGGGACCGTTAGTCTGCGTTTGTCATGATAACGCATATTCATTCTCAGCCAGATCGCCTATTTTTTTGTATAACTTGAAAAATGCTATTACGTTGTGTCGCATTTGAGTGTTCTGATATCATCAGTGAACAAGTGAGCCTTTTCACTTTCCCAAAAGAAATACTTCATCAAGAATGGAATAAATAAAGCTGCCCCCCCCTCGGAGCTCCCTCGCTTCCTGAAAAGGTAAGACTCAAATAAATACAGGTGCAGACCTAAATTAGAACCTGCTGTTTCTTGTTCATCTAAATTTCTGCTTCCCAAACTGAAGACAAATCGCTCAAATCTTCACTTAGATTGATAAATTAGTCGGTTTATTTATTGTCCGCCATGAATATGTAAAAGGGGCGTTCTAAAGACGTTCCTTCTTCTACGTCACAGATGTTGCATTCGCGTGTAGTCGGATGTCCCGTGAAGAAAGACGGTTTTTCATTTTAAACTCACTTTGAAAGGAATTTTCATTAATATATCATTTTGTTTGCTAAAACGAACATAGTTGAATGATACAAGATATTTATGTTGTGTCACTATATGCAAAGTTCAAAGATGATGTCACAGACACTTTAATGTTTACCTGTTTTTGCAGTTTTGACTCATTTACGAAAACGACATGACACATTTTCCACATCTGCACCGAAGTACAGAAGGCGTTGCGATCGTAAAATATCAAAGAGGCAGTAATCACATCCTGTCAAGGCGATTTAAGTCTCATTCCTTATCCCCCTCGAAATAAATCACAGAAAATAGAAGAACGGAGCCTTGTGTTTAAAAAAAAAAAAAAAAGCAATCATTGGCAAATTCACTTAAAGCGCAGGGATGGTATCTGGGCATAGCTTAACGCACTGAGCTAGGTAATAAACCATAGAAAACTCTGTCAACCGTTGGGAGAAAAAAAACCTTTTAATGCTATTCTTAGTGTGCATCACAGAAGCTGATCCTCGGAGGGGAAGGCTGAACAAAACAACACAGCTCCACCAAACTGCAGTGACTCCCGAGGTCTGAGGCAGCTTTGCTCTGTAATTCACTGCAGCGGCCATGTGCAGGCCTATTATGGGTCCCTAACCAGCTTTTCACTGGAGGATAAACACACACACACACACACACACACACACAGAAAGCGAGGCCGGGCAGTTCACCTACAAGTTCAGTTCAGCTCGAAACCATTCGTTTCGTATACAAGAGCCCGCCAGCTAACCACACACTAAAATACACACGGAGAAGAGAAACACAAAACAATAGGAACTCCCTTTTGTGCAAACCCTATAAATAAAGGCATAAGTACAGATGAGGAACTTTTACTTTACAATCACTTGATTTAAATCCCCTTTGAGGTCACAGTCAAATTCCCTTGGCGTCTTTATTTCCAGCCTTGTGTACATTTCAGACCTTATACGTTTGTTGACTTTCTTTAGCCGTGTAGTGGAACACCCTTGTCTCTGGAAACTGTAGTGAAACATATTTTCTTTGAAACCTTCAAGGAAGAGTGGACACTATTTTTATTCCATTAATTTGAATCACAAGACACAAATTAAATCACAAGAGACTCTTTAATTTGTGCTAATTCAAATATATCAACAGAATAACCTTCTGTCATTTTATGATCATTTGTTATTTGCATGAGCATGCAAGATAAAAAGTCGATGTTTATTAGCAGATCTGGGTCTAGTGGACACCGTCCGAAGAGTGTGCAGGGATTCTGGTTGAAAACACTTCAAGATAACTACCTCCTCTCTTTCCTCCTATCCTCCTTAAACTTCTCCCTTATCTCCTTGCCATTAACATTAAGTTAAACGTGCCTGCAGATATAAGTTATTCTAAGATCCCTAATTTAATCTGTTCCGAGAAATTACGGACGCGTAATTTCATCTGTGAAATTAAGTAAATTAGAGGAATCTAATCAATCAATTAATGTACATATTGTACATTAATTGATTGATATGTACATAATGTACATAAATTAAGTAAATTAGAGGAATCTGATCAATCAATTAATGTACATATTGTGATGTTAAATTTTGTGATTTGTTAATAAATGATTCCAGTTCTGCTGGGTCAACTAAAATTAACGTTTCATGTGATTTTACATCCCATCATCTGGTCACAAGATTTATTGATTAATCCGAAAAAGAGAGAACCCGTGAATAATTGATGATATTTTGTGTCAGGATAAAACCTGCTCATTTTACATCTGGTGTATTGGACAGATCAGTAAATCTGATCTTCACCTGTACAGCTACAGCCGTTTGGTCGTAATGTACTCTTTGAAATAAAATTTAAAATGAGCATCTTTTCTTTTTACAATGTACAAATTTAGTCAAAGAAGATTAATTAGTGCTGATAATCCTGTGGGAAATTGTAACACCCGGAGACCTTCCATTCATTTCCATTTAAACACTACTGTATTTATTTACGTGTGTGTGTTTTAAGATTAGCATGCACTGGAAAACACAAAATGATCAAGGGGGTTGCAGCTTAGTGTTTTAGACAAGTAAAATTAACTACAGGAGAAATTCAAGCACCTGTTTCCATGAGGGATGGGAATAAAATCTCTCTTAAGAAAAGAAAGTTTAATGATTTCTGTTTGCTCCAAAGATCGACGGGTGCCGATCAGACCAGACCAGACCAGCAGACGGATGATTAGCAAAAATATTTACCAGTTTATTTATTTTTTTAAACACCAGTTTTCCAGAATAACCAGTTTTTTTGTGCCGTGAAAGACGTCAACATTAAAAACTTTAAATCAGAGATTCGACTTTTCAACGTTCTTCTTGGATAAGAAGCGAAACATGTTCAAGTATAAGAGAAAGAAGTCAAGCTCACTTTAATTCAACCTGACAGAACAGCCAGGCCCTGGATTATAAAGAACCTGCATCAATAGATGAACATTATCATTTATTGACAGCTGGTGAATATTATGCTCTGAGGACCAGCATGCACGATGACATGGTGACCAGGTAAGTAAACCAGTGTCTTGGGTTGAAGTAAATTCTGTATAACTGGAGTCTTTCAGGGACTGCATGACAAAAACAGTGGATGAAGTCGAAAGTATGTTGCTGTCAACCCGAGACTATAATAAGAGGTCAAGCACTTCAGTGGGTATCTAGCTATTTGAAAAATAGGAAACAGTTTGTAGAAATCAATGGTGTAAGATCTGAATTTATTACATGTGGAGTCCCTCAAGGCTCTGTACTGGGACCTAAGTTGTTTGCTTTATACGTGAATGACTTTGTAAATGTATCAGGACTTTTTGGATGTATTTTATTTGCTGATGATACAACATTTTTTTATTCAGGCAAAGATATAAAAATAATGTTGAACATAGTACAGAAAGAATTCGAAAGAATACAACATTGGTTTCAACAAAAAAAACTGTCATTAAATTTAGAAAAAACAAATGACATGATATTTAGTACTATAAAGACTGATGGTGATCTTTCATTTGAAGTAGATGGTGTTGAGATCTGTAAAGTCAGTGAGGTGAAATTTTTGGATGTCATCATTGATGACAAGTTGTCATGGAGATCTCACATTAATTACTTACGAACAAAAATCTCAAAATCTATTGGAATACTATATAAAGTGAAGGAGTTATTTAATGACAAAGCCCTGTTTCTGTTATATAATACATTAATTCTTCCTCATTTGATTTACTGTATTGAAGTTTGGGGTAAAGCTTGCAAGACAAATCACAAATCCGGTCTTTATTTTACAAAAAAGAGCTATAAGAATTATCGCTAGAAAAGATTACACCCATCCATCAAATATATTGTTTTGTAAATTGAAAATTTTGAAATTCTATGAATTGGTTGATTACAACATTTTAATATTTATGTATAAGGCCCACCAAAACGCATTACCTTCCAATATTCAAACTAAATTTGTTAAAAGAGAGAGTTGTTATTTTTTAAAGGGGATAGAAATGTTTGTGAAGCCACGGTTTCGAACTTGCTTGAAGGAAAGATGTACTTTAATCCAGGGTGTAGGTTTATGGAATGGTTTGGAGGATGACCTTAAAAATGTCAGATCTCTGTATATATTTAAGAGAAAGATTAAAGCTAGTTTTGTGAAGGTATATGATCAAGTATAATAGAATCTAAAGAAACTGCTGTTTGAGTTTATGTATTTTTCTTTTTAGTATTGCTTTTATTGTATATTATATTTTGTTTAAAAATATTTTGAGGATAAAAGGAGCAGACATCATAAGATTTATTCTTCTTCTGCTTCCTTTCATTTTGATTTGTGCATTATTTGTGTTTTATTGTAAAAAAAAGAAAGTATTTTAAATGAAATGAATAAATTTTTTTGGAATTGGAAAATTGGAATTGGAATAATAAAGTTGCCTCTGAAGCTGCAACCCAGCAAAAGTCATAAAGTAAACTTTACTCCAGTCTTGTAAAAACTGAACGCTCCTGTTCTCCACATGTGTCTCGTAAAGCCGTGTTGGTCAACTCACCTCAGATTTTCCGCGGCTGAAGCACGCTCCCTTGGTGAACTCGTCGCAGTGCCACTCGGCCTCCTGCAGGGACACAAGGAAAAGGTTTTAAAGTCCCAGCGAACGCATCGGGATGAGGCAAACACGAGATGTCAACTCAAAGCAATCTGTGAACCAAAGAACACAGAGAAAGCAACATCTGATTTCCTGCGTAGTGAAGAACATTTCACAGTTTGTTGACCAACGAGATGATGAGACGCAACAAAAGCAAACACTGAAAACCATCTGATGAACTGAACTGATTAAAACAAAACCAAACAGAGTAAATTGGACATCAGATCTTCTGTGTACTCTCCAACCAGCACGTGCACGCTCACACAAGCACACACACACACACGTTATGACGCATGTTGAACACAAACACAGAATCCAATTAAGGTGCATACCAAGCAAAGACCTCAAGACGTGAGAGGCGAGGGCACGTGGAGCCACGCGTCAGTTTGATTTATGCGAGGAGAGGCTGAAGACGCGTCAGGCCGGTCCCTCGGGTGGGACGTCGTGAGATTTACGTGTGAGGGAGACACGGAGGACCCGCTTTATATTTTAAAATGGTTGGGAGAAGAATAGAAAGATAAAAGCTTCTTGTCTCCTTTGAGGGTGAAGGTACAGTTTCTTCTGTTTTCATTTCAGAGCAACCTCTGAGGTGATGGTGGTGGTGGGGTGTCATAGTCATTGATAAAATGTCTCTTCTCCTGTAATGAGGGCAGGTCTTGGGAGGGTGCTGGACCCCTGAATCTGTCATCCTTGTGTTACCGGTCGCAGCCACCGGCTCTGTATGAGCGGCAGAGAGACCACAAACCTGGCAACATAGAACGCAGTAAATATGGAAAATATTCAAGAATTTCACCGCCACATTAACGTGGGTGTGTTTAGAGGGGGCCAGATGGGGGCCACTGGCAATCTTATGGTGCCACACCAAAACCAGTTTATACGGGAACCATTGCCTGCCTTGGTCCAGTTCTCGTGGCACCACTGGGCATCAACACAACGCTTCGTATTTCTTAAGAATACGGGTAGGCCTCGGGTTACGACGGCCTCGAGTTACGACATTTTGCGGTTACGTCACTTATCTCCCATAAAAAATATATATATATATTTTGAATTTTTTTATTTTGAAAGCCGAGTTCCGAGTCCCTTCCGGTTTTGACGGCAGAAGCAGCGGCAGTCTGTGGAAAATTACAAAAGACCTTATTGTTGGACCCGGACCGGAGGTTTACGAGGCAGACCGGAGGCGGAGGAGGTTAGGACAAGCTAACATGCTAACAGACCTTACTGTAAACGCCCTGGACCACGCGAAGCACAGGCAGCTGAAGATGTTGGTGGAGCAACGAGCTAACATGCTAACACACGGAGGAAGGCTTCACCAGCTCCAAGTAAGAATATAACTATTTTTTTCCTTCATTATGGCTCCAAATGTACAGTATGTGTTTTTTGATAATTATGTAGGGTACAGTGTTAGGATAGGTGAAGTGCTTATTAATAGAGATGGGGCCGATCCGATCCAGTATCTGCATCCGATACCAGCATAATTTAAGTATCGGATTTTCCGATCCAACCTGCCGATATTTCCGACACGGCTTCAAAGAGCACTTGTGTTCCACCATATTCTGTGACTGCCGTCTTAACATTGTGTGAGTTAAACCCAATGAAGACACTCTGGGCCTCACAACAGGAAACACCAAACTTTAATAGCACACAAGAGGCAGGTCTATATCACAGACGTCCTTCTCACTCATGGTGCAGCTGGAAAACTGAAAAACCGCTAAGCATTATGGGAAAGACAACACAGTCCACTCCCCTTAACCACTACGGGAGTGGATTTTGCAGAGGTTTGACTAACTTTTATAATTCATAAGCGGATTTGTGCTATTTTTATTTAAAATGCAGTACCGCTAATAACTAATTATCTATCAGTAAAAACCAATAAACTTATTTACAAGCTCTTATGCTGGCTCCGTAGCTGCTTGTTTTACCTTTTTCCCCACCGTAAAGAGCAGAGAGGAGGGAGGGTTGGAGGGGGAGGGAGCAGAGCGGAGAACAGACTCGGATCTACCATGTAGGCAAATGATGCCGTTGCCTGGGGATCCCAATCAGCAGGGGCACCGGCCCCGCCGCGCCCCGGCCAGTCACCTACATCCCTAACATTGATCCTGCTTGTTAATGTACATTTAACATAAAAATAATTATAGTTACGATGAAAACGATCATTAAATACGCAATACAAAAACCGGTCGATTTCTGTATCCCCCTACTAAAAATGGACTATTCCATCTTGACATCTTCCGGGTCAGAGGTGAACTCGGGGGCTAATTCTGTGGCTAGCTGGTTGTGCTGGGTTTCTTGGATAAATCCGCAGAGAACCCCGCTGTTTCAAGCCAAATTAACGCGGCCGGAGGATTTTATTGTGTGTTTTGTGTCGACCACTCGACGGTGAGTCGTTAGTTTTATGTATTTTAGTTACTTTTCATTAAATCTGTTGACTGCCTATAGAATCTTGACATCTTCCGGGTCAGAGGTGAACTGGACGCTAACTCTGTGTCTAGCTGGTTGTGCTGGATAAATCCGCAGAGAACCCCGCTGTTTCAAGCCAAATTAACGCGGCCGGAGGATTTTATTGTGTGTTTTGTGTCGACCACTCGACGGTGAGTCGTTAGTTTTATGTATTTGGGTTACTTTTATGTATAAATGCGGTGGCGACACACCCGTGTATTTGAGATTTAAAAGTGGTTTTAGGGATTAAAAGATCATTCTCTTTTTTGTTAATTTCGTGGCCGAATAGAATATATGTACGTAAAGTATTAAATAAATCCTTTGATTTTTGTAATTTCATCCTTTTAGGATCATTTTAGTTACTTTTCAGTTGTAGTGCAAATATTGCATAACGCTGCCGGCTACCAATTGTCGAATATAAATAGCGGATTAGATTAGCTTCCCCTAATTTTCATAAGACATTTGTGCTTTTGAAATTGTGGACCTAAAAAAATTAATAAGCGTTTTAGAAATTGTGGAACTAATTTTTTGATTAGCGTTGCCCACCACTGGGTATTTCAGGCCAAATCTGGCAACTCTGAGGGCGAACCACACACATCAGCTGCACACAGCACTGGCCTGAGCTGAATCCAACGTGGGGGCAGAGCGGTGCTTTTGCTAATCGCAGGGGGGCGGAAGAAAACGTGTTAATGGCCTGAAAGCTCGCTGTAAGAATCAATCATATCCCAAAGAAATATTACAACTCCAGCTCAGATTAATGAGAGAAATGGGGTTGCTTTGTCATTACCTGCTCAATTTGAGATTTATCATCATCCAACAGAGTTTTTAGCATTTTAAAAATACTTTGAGTTTACATCTGCTGAAGCCGGTGACAAACAGGAGCTTGTACTGGAAGTGCTGGCATCACCGACCACAACTCTGACTTTCTGGGCTCAAATGGTCCAAAGTAAAGAACATAATCAAAGTGGCACAATGACTAGCTCCAGGTCATTAAGAAACATTAAAAGCTCATTAGCAAGCTTTTGTTAAGGCCCCGTGCTCCTGAAATTAAGCCGTCTTCAACCGAGCGTCGACTGCGCTGCTGTTAAATCATATTAATTCTTGGTTTTATCAGGGAAAGCTGCTTTTGTCAGCGAGGCCTATGTGGAATAAAGAAATGTGAAACCAAACAATGGTGGGGAGTGAAAAGGTGACGGACAAATTTAGTTTGAGTTTCTGTGGCGTGAACACTGCAACTTCGCACGAGCCAACAGCCACACGAGCAGAAGCTGGAAACCACCCGTACGGTGTGAAATTAACTACGAGACGTGTCAGAGCTGAAACACGGTTTACGTTAAAGAACCACACCTGGAAGTCCTGCAGGTGAGAAACAGGAAATGAACAACTATGATCTGAAACATGGACGTCACTGATCAACGTCTTGTTGATCTGATTTCTTGGTGCTACAACATTTTGTCTGTCAACTGTGATCGTTGGTGTTTTTCAAAGATTCAACAGAAAATGAGCACATTTTAGAAGAAATGTCAAATTCAGTGTTCATTTATTAAAACATGAAAACTGAAATACTTTTTTTTTTATCATAGCAGCTTCACCTTCAACATCCAGCTGTCTTGATACACCCACGGTTAACTTAAGGCTCTTCCTCAAGACACCTCCGGCCAGGACTGATGTGTCACTCCATCGTGTGTGACGTCTGAGAGTTGAAGCCAGCTCACCCCTGATGCGTCTTTGTGCTCCAAAATGAGGTAGTACCAGAGCCGAAACGGTGAACAACAGGCCAACTAATCCAATTTCTCCTGGGATGTGTGTAAACTAAGAAGTTCTCGCAACCTCCCCACCCCCACCCACAAAATCTTCTGTGAAGGCTTCTTAGAGCTGTGCCGGCTGACACCAACATCTTATCAGGACTATGGTGCTATCTGGAAGTGCTTCATGGACAAATCTCACCATCTTGTTGTCCATTGCACATGTTGTGTGTCTATAAATGTGCTGCTGGTAGAGTTTTTTAATGTCTTTATGTACAGGTAGTCCTCGACTTACGGCGGCCTCAACTTACGGCAATCCAACGTTACGAACGCATCATATTAATAAAAATATTTAAAAATATATTTTTAAAAAGTTTTTTTTTTTTATGTTCTTGATTTCATGTGTACAGCACTTTGTTGCAGCTGTGGTTGTTTTAAATGGCTTTATAAATAAAGTATTATAAAAAAAAGAATTTTAAGCCCATTTACGAAGTTTCTGCCAGTTTTCGGCAGTCAGTTTTCGGCAGTGCCCGCCAGTTTAGCCAGTTAGCTCCGCCCTCGACAGCCGGCTTCGGATGGAACGTGTCCGATGAGAGGTTGCTGCGCTCGGATACATTAGCTGGGAGCTGAACGGCGGTTATGCGGAGGGACGGATGGATGAAGGAAAACGACGCTGTGGACCGCGTGAAGCAGCAGACAGTAGACAGCGAGGAAGCCTTGCTGTAGGATGGACGGGTGGATGCTAACGCCCCACCGGGGACACGAAGCCGACGGGCGGCAGAGAGGACTGCTGCGGCTGGGAGCTCGCCTCGATGTCCGCCTGACAGCCTCAGATGTTGGATGGACACGAGCTAACATGCTAAAACGCAGAGAAACAGCTGTGGCAGCCTTTTAGAAGGGCTAACATGCTAATGCGCGCAGCTATTGGAGGGGCTAACGTGCTAACGCGCGCAGCTATTTGGATGGACACCACGGAGAAACGGCTTCCACTAAGTTATTCACTCTCTTTCCCTTCATTATGTATGGAGTTAACATGCTAACAGTCCTTCCTGTATAGATGGCAAGATGGCCGCGCTCAGAGCAGCCGCAGCTTCACGAGCTCCCGGTTCATCCTTAGTTCTTAGTAATTGTAATAATGTTTTTGTACCTGACTCTGCGCGTTTTTTGCGGGTGAATTACAGCCGAACTGAGCTGTTAAGAATTGGAGCGGAATTACCACAAGGCACGGCTGAAATCAGCAACGAGCTCAAATCAGAGCTCGGGAGATTGGAACTGCTACGATCATCTTTCTGGAAGCAGACGCGCTCCAGGGGAAAGAGGAGAAAGCGATGCTCTCGAGAAAAAAAGAGAGGTTGCCGAGCAGGAGTTATGACGAGACTGCGGACAGATGCTAAAACCGGGAGACCCCCGCTACCGGCTCTTTTCCTGGCTAACGTGCGCTCGTTGGACAACAAGATGGATGAGCTTCGTTTGAGAGTAACCACGTCGGAGGAGATGGGAAGGTGCTCGGTCCTTTGTCTCACGGAAACGTGGATAAATGAGAACACTCCTGACTCTGTTTATGAGCTGGACGATAAGCTATTTTTCAGAACAGACCGGAGCACCGAGAACACGGGGAAGACAAGAGGTGGTGGTGTTTGTATCTACGTGAACAAAGACTGGTGCACGAACTGTGCCGTGATCAAAAAGCTTTGCTCAGCTGCTGTGGAGCTGATCACGGTAAGATGTCGGCCGCATTATCTTCCTCGCGACCATGCTGTGATAATAATAACAGCTATCTACATAGCACCCGATGCTAATGCTAATGATGCCCAGAGAGAAATTCATGAGCTACTCACCTCGC
>JBBPBX010024809.1:8057-31004 GCA_038048925.1 Garcialebias charrua | reverse complement strand
ATGACTGAGTACCGTGACAGTATTTGTACACAGCGCTACGTGTACTATTCACTCACTTCCACCAACAAAAGCTTCAGTCCAGGTGTCTGCGAGGAGGCGTGTCCTGTTCTCACCTGCTCTGTCTGGTTGGAGGTGAGCAACAGGAAGTGAAGGAGTCGAGGCTCTTCCTCAGTTTACGTGTTTATTTATGAAAACAAATTAACTCAGAAAATAAGGATCCGTTTCGGTAATTACATCAAATAATCCACTTGTTGGTTTTTGTCGTTCGTCGTCTATGAGCGGAGCTCCGCCTACACCTGACAGCTACGTACAGCTACTATACAGTGCTCAAACATACAGAACGTACGGCCGGAGTGCATGCACATACATAAAATCACTTTGTCCTTTTCGTAATAAAATACAAAAATGAACTACGAGCGCCAACTAAAAACAAACAGGAGGGTTGCTGTGGCAACGAGCTGTCCGTCAGTCACATGGTTCTGATTGGTTGGTTGATCCGTCACCAAAGTGTCAATAAAATAATAAAAAAGAAATATATATATATTTTTAATGTCACATTTGAACACCGTCTCCATGACGACTCCGTGAACTTTGGCTAAAATAAATGTAAATAAGCGCATTTAAATCAGACAGGAAGCGCTCCGGGGGCGCGGCACAAGTCAAAGACTTTATTTAAAAATGTTTCTCATTAATCGAGGAGCCAGGGCTGAGTCCGGCCAATCAGGAACTGACGTTACTTCCTGGTAACCACGGTAACAAAAGAAACATCATTAACTGCACCCAGGAAATTAAAAACTGCAGACAAAAAATAAAAACCCCACGGAGGAGCTGAAAGTCCGATTCACGTTCCCAGAGCTGACAGTGAACGCCTCACAGCTTCTGACCCCGCCCACCTCACGTCTCATTGGTGTTCCACTTCTTCTGTGGATTTGAACAAGACGCTGGATCATGTGATCCAGTTACCAGCTGAGTGATAAATGTTGTGGATCACTGAGTTCTGGTTCTGGAGCGGATAGAACCCAGAACCACCACGGCTCCCGTCATTCGTAAAGTGGGTCGGACCAGACTCGTCTGTGAGTTCCTTTAGTCTCCAGGACGTCTTGCAGCACAGAACAGAACCTACGGTCCATCAGAACCTCCAGAGATTTAAAACAGGGAACTTTTAAAACAGGGAACTTTTTAAAACAGGAACTCAAGAAGTCCAAAGACGGAACAGTTTTTGTTTCTGTCGGTGTTTCATGTTCGAACCCAAACAGGAAGCTTGGTAAACAAACCCGGATCAGGACTCTCGGGTGGTTCTGGGCGGGGTCAGGGTGGAAGGGGGCGGGGTCAGGACAGCGGAACGAAGACATTTTTTATACTGAGAACTTTATAAGACACAAAGAAGTCCAGCACACAACCTGGGAACTCAAAGAGGAGGAAAGAGAAATGTAGTGTAGGAAAGTGAAAGTCCGTCTCACCGCCATGGACAGAGAGCCTGCCGTGTTGCCGTGACGACAGAGAGCCTGTCGTGTTGCCGTGACGACAGAGAGCCTGCCGTGTTGCCGTGACGACAGAGAGCCTGTCGTGTTGCCGTGACGACAGAGAGCCTGTCGTGTTGCCGTGACGACAGAGAGCCTGTCGTGTTGCCGTGACGACAGAGAGCCTGCCGTGTTGCCGTGACGACAGAGAGCCTGCCGTGTTGCCGTGACGACAGAGAGCCTGCCGTGTTGCCGTGACGACAGAGAGCCTGCCGTGTTGCCGTGACGACAGAGAGCCTGCCGTGTTGCCGTGACGACCCCGGCACAAACAGGAAGTGGAGGATTTTAGGGTCGGAGGAGCAGCGGAGGGAAGGCTTTCGTCTCAGGCGGGTGAAAACTGGAGGTGCTGCAGGGAGACGACCCGAGGAACGGATGGTTCTGTTGGACCCGGTTCAGATTGATAAGTTGGAGTTCAAAGCCTCAGGTTGAAATGTTTTGCTCTTTTATAATCACTTCCTGTTTTAGTTTGTTTTGACACGTTGGATAAGATGAAAACAACTTGTGTTCTGATCAGATCGTCTCCCTGCGACACCTTCACACTAAACTCCTCCTCCTCGTCAGGTGATGTCACACATCAGTCTGTCTGCCCAGAGATAAGCCCCGCCTCCTCTCCCACGATGCTCTACAGGTGATTCTGGAATGTGTTCAGAGGTCAGGGGTCACCGCCAGCTGTCTGTGAAGAAGAAGAGGAGGAAGAGCTCAAATCAAATTGACTCCGCCCTTTTTTCTTCTTCTCCTGCTGAGGCGAATCGTTGCTTCTCCTCCTCCTCCTCCTCCTGTCCACATTCTTCCAGGGGAAAATAAACACTAGGAGCTAAAAAACAGATCAGCCTATTTACATACAGTCTCCATGTCTGGGCGTGTGTGTGTGTGTGTGCGTGCGAGCAGTCCTCCTGTTTGTGTTTGTTCAGGATGAAGGTACGTCATTGTGTGTTTTCAGTCTGTGTCGGAGGAAGAGGAGGTTCCTGTTGAGGAGCTGTCATCAGATGAGGAAGAGGAGCTGCCACTCAAACGACTAGCCCCGCCTCCTGAGGCCCCGCCTCCAGCTGCCTTTTCTGCAGGAGAGAGAACAGGAGAGGAGTCAGTGACCGTGTTTCCATCCATTTTCATTTCGAATTTTGAGCTTATTTTTGAAATCTCGCTAAAATGTAAATACAAATTAATGCGGATCAGAAGTGTTTCCATCTACTGGCTTGTAGCGCATCTACCGGGCCACGCACAGCGTCATTACGTCAGACGTCAGCGTCATTACGTCAGACGTCAGCGTCATTACGTCAGACGTCAGCGTCATTACGTCAGACGTCAGCGTTGCGCATGTCTACAGTAAACAGGAAGTAGCGGTTGAAAACAGAACCCGACCACACATCTCGTCAAAATGGAGAGAATATTTCAGGTACGTGTTGCTATCGGGCAAGTTGTATTTATTCTGTCATGCCAACTAGTTTTAGCGATGTTACATGTTGTCCGGAGCGGAAACAGCTGATCAGTCACGTGACGTGAATGTTCGCTGCGGCAGAACTGAGTCGGCAAATCTGTTTCCATCTGTCGTTTTGCGCATCAGCTCTGTTTCGACCCCCCAAAAACTACCTCAAGCGAGCGTATCAACTTTAGAGCGACTTAGAGGAAGTTAACTCGAATTTTGCCGTTTCCATTAAGCTTTTCTGATGCAATGCTTCAAAATGCGCACCTAGAAACCTTGATGGAAACACGGCTTGTGTGATGGTCTTGTGGACGTGAGGTGCAGGTGTGTGTACTCACGCATCAACTTCCTCTGCTTCTTCTGCAGGCAGGACTTGACGTAGCGCTCCAGCTCCCGGAGCGTCGACGGCTTCAGCGTCTCGAAGTCGATCTCGATCTCGTCGGGGTTGGAGTCCCTCAGCGACGGCTCTCTGGACTGGATGATGTGCACGACGCGGCCCAGCTTCTCCCCCGGCAGCCGGTTGATGTCCAGGCTCAGCTGCCGCTTCTCGTCATACGACATGGGCAGGGACGACTCCTCGCCGTCGTCCCCGTTGGCCGAGCCGGCGCCCGACGTCTTGGTGGCTTTCTTGGGTTGCCTGGAAACAAACGGGCGCTCTCATTGGTTAATGAAGCTCCTGCAACAGGAGCAGGAGGAGCACGAGGAGCAGGATCTTACAGGTGGGGCTTGGAGAGCTCGTACCTGGTGGCTGTGACCGTGCTGTTGGCTTTCCTGGCAGGTGCCTTCTTCTGATTGGCTGGTTTAGGCTGCTGGGCGGCGGCCTTGGGTTTCTTCTCTTCTTCTATCTTGGCTTTGTTCCCTTTGTCTTTGTCCTTGTCCTTCTTCTTCTCCTTGTCTTTCTTCTCTTTCTTCTTCTTTGGTTTGCTGACGGGTGCCTGCGACAGGACGGCCAGCTGCTCGTGCACGGCCTTCAGCTGGTGGGAGACACTGATAATCAACACCTGCAGCCCGTCATCAGACTCCGCCTTCACCTGATCAGGTGTTCTGACAGAAATGTGACTCAGACTTTCTACGCTTTGCTAAATGAATCTACACAGACATTAAAGAAGGAAACAGAGATGCTCTTGACCTGTGATTGGTCGGCAGCACCAACCTGCTCCTGTAGCTCGGCCAATCGCGTGGCTCTCTCCTCCTCGGAGTCAGACGATTCGTCAGAGGAAGAGTTGTTGCTGCTGTCGGAGGAGGCGGTGCTTTTACTGACCAGCGGCGTTGTAGATGGGACAGACACCTCCAGGCCCTCGTCTGGGATTTTGGCAAAACGCATCTCAAACACGTCCTGATGACAAACAGGCAGAAAGACAGGTTAGCGCTGTGAACGGACAAACAGCACCTGTTCAGGTGAGGGGTGGAGTCGTACCTGCAGCTTGCGGGCCATAGCCACCACCTCGTGATCTGGAGGGTTGTACTTGTAACAGTTGGAAAACATTAACCTGACGTCGGTGGCGAAGCTCTGCGGGTCGCTGTACTCTCCTTTATCCATTTTTTTCTGGAGGAAGACATACGTGAGCGTGAGTCCTCCAACATGTTATGAACAACGAACCACGAGTCGACATGTTAGAAACAACGAACCATGAGTCGACACGTTAGAAACAACGACCCATGAGTCGACACGTTAGGATACACGAACCATGAGTCGACACGTTAGGATACACGAACCATGAGTCGACACGTTAGGATACACGAACCATGAGTCGACACGTTAGGATACACGAACCATGAGTCGACACGTTAGGATACACGAACCATGAGTCGACACGTTAGGATACACGAACCATGAGTCGACACGTTAGGATACACGAACCATGAGTCGACACGTTAGGATACACGAACCATGAGTCGACACGTTAGGATACACGAACCATGAGTCGACACGTTAGGATCAACGAACCATGAGTCGACACGTTAGGATACACGAACCATGAGTCAACACATTAGGATACACGAACCATGAGTCGACACGTTAGGATACACGAACCATGAACCAACATGTTAGGATCAACGAACCATGAGTCGACAAGTTAGGATTAACAAAACATGAGTCGACACATTAGGATACACAAACCATGAGTCGACACATTAGGATACACAAACCATGAGTCGATACGTTAGGATCAACGAACCATGAACCAACATGTTAGGATCAACGAACCATGAGTTAACAGTTAGGATCAACGAACCATGAACCAACATGTTAGGATCAACGAACCATGAGTCGACAAGTTAGGATTAACGAAACATGAGTCGACACATTAGGATACACAAACCATGAGTCGACACGTTAGAATACACGAACCATGAGTCGACACGTTAGGATACACGAACCATGAGCCGACACGTTAGGATACACGAACCATGAGCCGACACGTTAGGATCAACGAACCATGAGCCGACATGTTAGGATCAACGAACCATGAACCAACATGTTAGGATCAACGAACCATGAACCAACATGTTAGGATCAACGAACCACGAGTCGACAAGTTAGGATTAACGAAACATGAGTCGACACATTAGAAACAACGAACCATGAGCCGACATGTTAGGATCAACGAACCATGAGCTGACACGTTAGGATCAACGAACCATGAGTCGACACGTTAGGATACACGAACCATGAGCCGTCACATTAGGATCAACGAACCATGAGCCGACATGTTAGGATCAACGAACCATGAGCCGACATGTTAGGATCAACGAACCATGAGTCGACAAGTTAGGATTAACGAACCATGAGTCGACACGTTAGGATCAACGAACCATGAGTCGACACGTTAGGATAAACGAACCATGAGTCGACACGTTAGGATCAACGAACCATGAGTCGACACGTTAGGATACACGAACCATGAGCCGACACGTTAGGATACACAAACCATGAGTCGACACGTTAGGATACACGAACCATGAGTCGACAAGTTAGGATTATGTTTATGTTTATTGAATTTTTTTTTTTTACAAAAGAAACAATACAAGACAATCCCATAAATGATAATGTACAAAATATAAAAAAATGAAAGGTAGCAGAAAGAAGAATAAATCTTATTATATCTGCCCCTTTTTTCGAACAATCAGATTAAACAATAATAATCTTCAACCAACAGTACAAAATGACTAACTCTTTCTAATTTTCTAACTAATACAATACACATTACGCTATTTCATATTTTTTTTAACACATTCGTTTTGATCATTTTCTTAAATGTAAACATTGACTTGGCATTTTTAACTACATTCTCCAAGCCATTCCATAATCTAATTCCCTGGATTGAGGTAGAACGTCCCTTCAAACTAGTTCTGAATTGTGGTTTTACAAACATCTCTGTCCCCTTAAGATTATAACAACTTTGTCTTTTAACAAAATGCATTTGGATATTTAAAGGTAATGCATTATTTTGAGCCCTATACATAACTGATAAAATATTATAGTCTACCAAATCATGGAACTTCAATAACTTCAGTTGATAAAATAATGTACTTGATGGATGACGGTAATGTTTTCTAGTGATAATTCTTACAGCTCTTTTCTGTAATACAAAAATAGGCTTTGTGATTGTTTTACACGCATTCCCCCAAACATCAATACAATAGATTAAGTGTGGAACAATGATTGTGTTATACAACAAATACAGAGCTTTATCATTCAATAGGTCTCTGACTTTGTACAGTACTGCAATCGATTTAGCTATTTTTATTCTTACAGAATTTATGTGTTGTTTCCATGTCAGTTTGTCATCAATGATAACACCCAAAAACTTCACCTCACTCACTCTACAAATCTCAACACCCTCAATTTTGAGTGGAACATCAACAGTTTTCTTTTTATTACTGAATATCATGTAATTAGTTTTTTCTAGATTTAATGATAATTTATTTATTTTAAACCAAGTTTGTATCTTGACAAATTCTGTCTTTATCAATTCCAACATTTGTTCTATATCTTCACCTAAACAGAAAAATGTGGTATCATCAGCAAAAAGTACACATTTAAGGAGTCCTGACACATTTACCAAGTCATTCACATATAAAATAAATAGCTTTGGTCCAAGTACAGAGCCTTGGGGAACTCCACATGTGATATTACAGAGGTCAGATCTTACATCATTTATTTGTACAAATTGTTTCCTATCTTTCAAGTAGCTAGATACCCACTGTAATGCTGGTCCTCTAATACCATATTTGTTCAGTTTTTCAAGGAGAATGGTGTGATCAATAGTATCAAATGCTTTTTTTAAATCAACAAAAATACTGACACAATATTGTTTTTGATCGACAGCAGTAGTTATTTGTTCCATTAATTCCATGAGAGCCATTGATGTAGTTTTTTGCTCTAAACCCATACTGACTGTTGCTTAGAATATTTTGTTTATCTATAAATTGATCTAGTCTGTTCACAAATAGTTTTTCAAGAATTTTTGAAAACTGTGGTAACAAGGATATCGAAAGTTACTATTGTAACTACGGTTCTATGAATCCCGGATGACCGCCAGGGGCGGTGCTTTCAAGCACGAATGAACATTCTTGCACATGCGCAGGTCGAGTACAAATAACAACAACGTCACCCCGTGACCTGCCGGGGACCCGCGTGACTCTTTATAGGCACGTCACATCCGGGGCCCAGTCCCTCAATCTTCTCGCAAAGCAAGGATTCCGAGGGACTAAGCACCCTGGCGGTCATCCGGGATTCATAGAACCGTAGTTTCAATAGTAATTTTCGTTCTATTTCATCCCTCCTGACCGCCAGGGGTGGTGCTTTCAAGCATGGATGACGCATGGCAACATGGTCACGAGGAATCGTCAACGTTCAAGGAACAACAACCACTCACCTCAATGTGAAGGGGAGATATGCTGCTCCAGAACTCCTTGAAAGGGATAGGGCACAGCCACATTCACCCGGTAAAATCGAGTAAAAGTACTCTGCGACGTCCAGGAGGCCGCACGGCAGATACTGTCCAACGGTACCCCCGTCATGGCAGCAAACGAGGTCGACATGCCCCTCGTAGAGTGGCACGTCACCCCCACCGGTAGTGGCCGGTCCTGCAAGGCATAAGCTTTGGAGATCAAATCCACAACCCAGTGTGACAGTCGCTGTTTAGAGAGTACGTGGGCCAGCGTAGCACACAAAAAGGCCATCCGTCCTCCGGATGGGCGCCGTAGCGGCTATGTACGCCTCAAGTGAACGAACAGGGCACAACTGTTCGGAGGAACCACCGGGGTCAAACCGGGCAAGATGGAGCGGTTGGGTACCACCGGCCGGTAGGGCCACTTTAGGCAGAAATGCCACATCAGGCCACAACGTGACACCGGAGCCATCAGGGTTCCATCGGAAACAGGGCTCGGCCACAGAAAGAGCCTGCAATTCCCCCACACGCTTCGCAGAAGCCATAGCTAAAAGAAAAGCCGTTTTCATCGAGAGCCATTTGAGGTCCGCAGACGTCAGGGGCTCAAACGGGGGGGACCGAAGAGCCTCAAGCACCAGAGAAAGGTCCCATGCTGGCACCATAGGGCGTTTGGGTGGGTGCAAACGCCGAGCACCTCTTAAAAACAGTGCAACATCCTTGTCCCGGCCTACCGAACAACCGTTCAGGCCGACATGCCAACGAGAAATGGCAGCCACATACACCTTTAAGGTAGATGGGGATCGTCCACGATCCAGTAACGCCTGCAGGAAGGTCAGTATGTCAGAGACTGAACACTGTACCGGATCCTGCCCATTATCGCGGCACCAGGCCACAAAGGCCGCCCACTTATTAGTATATACGGCCCGCGTGGAGGGCGCCCACGCGTTAGCCATCGTATGTCCTACCGGCCCGGCGTATCCTGAAAAGGCGGGCCCCGACCCTGCAGGGGCCAGACCCAGAGTTGGAGCCGGTCCGGGTCCGGGTGCAGAACCCGACCCTCCATCTGGGAAAGAAGGTCCGTCCTGGAGGGGAGACGCATCGGCAAGCCGGAGCAGAGTTCGCGCAGCAGAGGGAACCAAGTTTATTATTATTATTATTGTTTAATGAAATTCTATCACTGCTGTTCATTGTTCTTTAGTTTTAGCAGGTCGCTTTCGTAAATGAGCCCATGAGGTTCAAAAGATTTACCTGACTAAATAAAGGTTGAATGAATGAATGAAAAAGTCCTTGCTGGCCAGAAGGGGGCCACCAGGAGAACCGTGTGCCCCTCCTGACGAATCCGCCGGAGGGTCTGAAAGAGTAGGCTGAAGGGCGGAAAGGCATAAAGGAGGGACCGGGGCCAGTCGTGCGCCAGCGCATCGTGGCCCAGAGGTCCGCCGTCGCCCAGGGAGAACCAAAGGGGGCAGTGAAATGTGTCCCCCGAGGCAAAGAGGTCCACGTCCGCTCTGCCATAGACCGTCCAGATCATCTCCACCACTTCGTTGTGAAGTTTCCACTCCCCCGGGAGCGGCTGCTGACGGGACATAGAATCCGCCGGCACGTTCTGTGACCTCGGGATGTAGGCTGCTCGGAGGCTGGCCAAGCACGGAGTAGCCCAGGTCAGAAGACGCTGCGTCAAACGCAACAGTTTCAAGGACCTGGTTCCCCCCTGGTGGTTGATGTAATAAACCACAGTGGTGTTGTCTGACCTCACTAGCACATGCTTCCCCCGCAAACCTGGAAGGAAGCTGTGAAGGGCCAGAAGCACGGCCCGTAACTCCAGGACATTGATGTGCTCTGTGCCCTGTGTCCGGGACCACGTCCCCTGTGCCATGTGACCTCGCCAGGTGGCACCCCAGCCCGTGGAGGATGCATCCGTAAACACAACCTCCCGATGGCACGGGAGGGAACCGAGCGGGACTCCCGCTGTCATAAACGACCTCAGCCTCCATTGGGACAGAGACTGGAGGCACTGAGGGCTCACCCGAAGTCGTCGGAGGCGATGGGCGTTCCGCGAGGCGTCCAAAGCCAGGCTGTTCAGCCACATCTGAAGGGGCCTTAGCGACAGCAGCCCCAAGGGCACCACGGTGGATGCAGCAGTAAGCATCCCCAGTAGACGAAGGTACCGCACCAGAGGCGGTGCCAGACCGCGCCTGAAGTCGGGGAGCAGGTGCAATATATTGTCGACCCGCTAGGGTGACGGGCGAGCTGTCATCGACACTGAATCCAAGGCAATGCCCAAAAAGACTGTCTCCTGAGAGGGAGTCAGAATGCTCTTCCCCAGTTTCACCCGCAGACCCAAGCATTCCATATGCTGGAGTACCAATCGGGTATCCCGAACCGCTCTATCCCGCGTCGTGGCACAAATGAGCCAGTCGTCTAGATATGAGAGTATTCTCAGGCCCCGCACCTGTAGAAGGGAGAGGGCCGCAGAGACGCATCGAGTGAACACCCTGGGGGACAGTGAAAGGCCGAAAGGGAGGACCCTGAACTGAAAGTGCCGCCCTTGAAAGGCGAAACGAAGGAACCGCCAATGGGGCGGCGCGATTGGCACATGAAAATAAGCGTCCTTGAGATCGATGGACGTGAACCAATCGCCCGGGGAAATCGCCCTCAAGACAACCTTGGTGGTCAGCATGCGGAAAGGCATGACCTTCAAGTACGCGTTCAGGCCCCTGAGGTCCAGAACCGGACGCAGATCCCCGGTCTTCTTCGGAACAAGAAAATAAATGGAATAAAAGCCCCCTGGATCCAGCAGGGGGTCCACAGGCACTATAGCTCCCTTGGCTAGCAAGGTACAGATCTCGTCGTTCAGTACCCGCGCCTTCACTGTGTCGCGGATGACAGTCATCCTGACCCGGCCAGGAACGGGTGGCCGGTGGCGGAATTGAAGGCGATCCACACGTCCGGCGTGTGGGCAGCCCAGTAGGTGAGCTGTCTCGGGGCAAAATAACCGACCGCCGGCACTAGGGTATCATCTGCGGGCCCCCCGACCCCTCCAAGGCCTGGGAGGATACCGGCTAGACTGCGTCCCTCGAAAGGAGCGAGACGGCCCAGCCTCAGCCGGGCCAAGAGTCTGACCCCTTTGACCAGGAAAAGGTCTCTGGGCCGATCCCCGACCCCGCAAGGTCTCGGATGACCCGAGGCCGATCCCCGACCCCGCATTGGAACCCGAGGCACAACGAGAGAAGAGGACGGACGCGAGGACCCCCGTGAGGAGCCCGCACCCGTCCAAGTGCCAGCCGGTTGGCGATCACGTCTGTGAAGCCCCGCCAGCTGCTGCCTCGTACGAGACGCCTGAGCAGTACGGTCCAAGGCGTCTAGTGCCGCAGAGCCAAACAGTTCCCCCGGAACCACAGGTAGGTCCCGTAAGGTTCTCCTACAAGGCTCAGTGAGTGGCGACTGCACCAGCCAGACCTGACAGCGAACACGCACCAGTGTGGAGAGTGTTTGGCCAACCTCTCTTGTCATCAAGGCAAAGGCCTGCAGAGATGCATCAACCAGGCCTTGCGTGGGATGGTCCATCGGAACAGATTCCAAAGAGGATGACAGGGCCAGCATGAGATGGGAAAGAGAGTTCCCAATCCGGCCCATGCGGGCCCCAGAATCATAGGCCCTGCAGAGAAGGTCGTCAGTAATACGGCACTGAGGCCGCGGACAACGGGCATTGGGCCGCAAGGCCTCGTCAGGAGGGACGATAAGAGAGGCGATGCTCTGTTCCACCGCAGGCATCTGCCCCAGGCCAACCTTGGGTGCCTCCTGCATGGATGCCAGGACCCTGCCATCCCGTGTCGGACGTGAAAACGCCCTGGTGTCTGACCAGCAGGCATGTAGTTCCTGAACATACTCGTCCGAGGGGGGAACCACAAGGGTCGCTTCCGACGTACGGCGCCTAAAAAACGCACTGGAAGCTGCAGGCTGGGCCGGAGGGACACTAATCTGCAGGCGGGCAAGAGCCGTTCGAATTGCGGCTGTCACGGACTCCTCCGTATTGTCCTGGGAGACAACGGAGTCAGACCTAGACGTCCCGGAGCCCTGCTCCGAAAGGTCCTCACGGAAGTGAGTGTCAGAGGCCGCCAATGAAAGAGCATCGTCGCCAGCGACTGATGCGTCATCCCGCTCGGGAGGGAGCGCCCTGTCCCGGCCATCATCAGTCTGAAAGGACTGGAGGAGGGCCTTCATGCGGGCCAGCTCGGCGGTGAGGTGATCCACTCTGGTGGACAACCTGTCCTTATCGGGCCGTCTGGCACGCTTCGCCGGCCGCGAAGGTGCAGCCACAGCAGGCCGTTTGTCCACCGCCTGACCCGGTGGCAACGTGCTACGTGGCGAAGCACACGCCCCGTCGGTAGGCCGCTCCAGCGCAGCCAACCGGTCCCGTCTAATCGACCAGGGCATGACGGCACAGTTGGGGCAAGCTTCAGCCGACAGCGCCTCCCGGAGATGCCCCACACCAAGACAGGCGGGACACAAGTCATGTCCGTCCTCGGGCTGAAGCAGCGTGTTCTATGAAATTTCAGATCAACCCCAAATAGTTAATGTTTTATCATCTTTGTCAGTCCGTGAAAGGTGGGCACACTCACTGGTTTGGAAGAAAACAAACAGACTTAATTAAAAATAATGGATATTTATTAAAGAAGTCTTGTGACAGAAAAAAGTAAAAACATACATGTTCAGATACACAAACAGTTGTACATCTCTTCAGATATACAAGTCAAACAGTTTTCCTGCTAAGATAAACGTGTCTATTTAAATCTCGCTACAGTACTAACCGTACACACAAACTCAAGCATTGATGTAACTCATTATTCCTCACCTTGACACAAACTGGAAGGGCCTCACAGTTTGGCTTGGAATATACATCATGCAGCTGGACGTCTGATCAAAACTCGCAGCAGACCCTCAAATTGTTTATCCGAGCGCTTCTCAATTTATACCGTTGTGAGCATTCACTCCCATCAAACATGTTTTCAATCAAACTTTTGTTTTTCAAGATAGTACCAGGCACTGTCAAAAGCTTTCTGTTTCATCTATCAGCTATAAGGTCAGTTTGCCCTTAATTGCTGAGCTATGCTCATCAACATAACTCCCTTTCAGAAGAACTGCAAAGCTTGAAGTGAGATGGGTGATATGCATTCATTCCATCAAAGACCAGTTTTTCGAGAAGGATTGGGCCCTTAATCTTTCAAAGAAAACTCTGGACCTTTGAAGCAAAGCCACACAACCCCCCCCCCCCCCCTTCAAGGCTTTAATGAAAAACTAAAATGTTTTTGTGTTGCATTAAGCATTAATTCTTAAAAATTGATAAACATTTAGTCAGAAAAACATTAATACTTCTTAAACTCTTCACGGCGTCAGACAGGACGAGCAACACAAATTTTGCAGCATCATGCTCGAAAAGCGTGAGCAGACAGCCACCAAGAGGAGTCAAGCACGAGCAGAAAGCGCCACTGGTGACTCCGTTAGCAGGGAGGAAAAACCAGACGTCACTGGTGAAGTCAGACAAATACAGAACCCAGTGCGAGCGTAAACGCCACTGGTGAGCTGAAATGACAAATAATAGACAACTCAGTGCGAGCGAAAACGCTACTGGTGAGTTGGATAATAATCAGGATAATTAATGAACTCAAACACGAGCAGTACACGTTACTGGTGAGCTGAATAAACTGTAAACAGAAAGGACTCCACCAAGCGAAAACGCTACAGGTAAGTCACACAAATAACAAAAGTTAAACACCACGCTAGCGAAAACGCTACAGGTGAGTCACATAAATAACAAAAGTTAAACACCACGCTAGCGAAAACGCTACAGGTGAGTCACATAAACAGAAGTCAAACACAACGCTAGCGAAAACGCTACAGGTGAGTCATATAAACAACAGAAGATTAACTCCACGCGGGCAGAAACGCCACCGCTGTGAGAGTAAAAAAGAGCAGAACTTACCAGTTGTCGTCGAAGCGACCGAAGAACCGGTAAAGATGAAAACCGCTCGTGCAGCCCTGGAGGGCGAGACTTACCCGCAACTCCGACCAGAGTTGGTCACGTGGCTACTAGCAACGAGTAGTTTTTCAGGAAGCAGTGTGGTTCACACCGAAGCAACAAGCTTCACACGACCACACGCTGTACTCAACAGATACAAACCTGCGCGCGAGAAGAATTAAGGGACTGGGCCCCGGATGTGACGTGCCTATATAGTCACGCGGGTCCCCGGCAGGTCACGGGGTGACGTTGTTGTTATTTGTACTCAACCTGCGCATGCGCAAGAATGTTCATTCGTGCTTGAAAGCACCGCCCCTGGCGGTCAGGAGGGATGAAATAGAAAGGTCTATAATTGTTGAACACACATTTATCACCATTTTTAAAAAGAGGAACTACCTTAGCTACTTTCATATTATCTGGAAATATTCCTGTTGAAAATGATAAATTACATATATATGTAAACGGCTCATTATGTCCTTTACAAACATCATATCCATGTCCACCCACCCAGGATTAACGAAACACGAGTCGACACATTAGAAACAACGAACCATGAGCAGACATGTTAGGATCAACGAATCATGAGCCGACATGTTAGGATCAACAAACCATGAGTAGACACGTTAGGATACACGAACCATGAGCCGACACGTTAGAATCAACAAACCATGAGCCGACATGTTAGGATCAACGAACCATGAGTCGACAATAGGGGTGGGCGATATGGCTCAAAAATTATATTGTGATATTTCAGAGCATTATCACGATAACGATAAATTTCGTGATATAACCAAAAAAAAAACAACAACCAGATATCAAATTTATTTATTTGACAAAATTAACTTAACATGTTGCTTTGCAGTATTACCGTATATAAAATTTAAAAAAACAACAAGGGTTAATTTTACTGAAATTACTTTATTTAGTAAAGTATTCAGTCTCCAAGTATTAAAAAAAGAAAAAAAAGATCTGTTATTTAGATTGAAAAGTCTGCACAAAATATAGATCAACAAAATCCACCACAAAAACTAAAGTGAAGGTGTAGTTTCCTAAAACAACTAAATAAAATGAAGCTTAAAGGGGACCAAAGATGCAAAATTCACTTTTTAATGTTTTTTTTTACTCAACTTTGGTTATGTACTTCTTAAAAAAACAGTCCTAGGACCAAAAAAATGCACCCAGTGGTATATTTACTCTAAGTATATTTATTTTTCAGTGATATAAATGTCTCGTTTTCAAATCCTGGTGCTTGTGATGTCACAAGCCGTAGGACAACCCACCCCAACCTGAGTCCAGCCCCTCACCTAGCAACCCCTGGTGATGCTCCATCCACTTCAGTATAAAAGACGTCACGGTTGTTTTTCCTGAGTTCATCTCAGAGTTCGATGTTTCGTTGTTGTTAAAATGCAGTACCGCTAATAACTAATTATCTATCAGTAAAAACGAAAATACTTATTTACGGGCTCTTAAATCAACCGGACGACTGCTCACGGACCATATCCGGTCAGCGCCGGATGTGGTCCGTCAAAAAAAAAGCGGTGCTCGCACTAAGCAGTTAGCAGCCAGTGTGTTACTCTGCAGCCTTATTGCTTGTTTTCGAAGAGTCAGACGAAGAGTTTTTAACATGGAGGGTGAACTTATGGATGTTTCTCAGCGGCCTACGCGACGCGTCAGCGCCTCATTTGCCCTGCCCAAAATTACGTCTGTCTCTAGGTCTGACTCAGGGTCCCCTTTGGAGGGCGGAGTTAATGTAAACAGATTTTTGAAGGGCGTGGCCTTCAGAGCTCATTATCATAAACCGCTCGTTCAGAACGGAAGTCAGAAAAGGCAGAACTATAAAGGGGATATTTTATTATGTTAAGAATTATTTTGTGCATTAAATTGAATGAACATGGTCTGGATAGCCCAAAGACATACCATAAAAATTTATAGGACCAATAATTGGTCCCCTTTAAGATCTGCTGAGCATAAATGTAACACAACAAAATATATGCTGTCTTTAAATGAGCTATAACTTACAGAACTTGTAACAAGGTGATCAGCTGACTCTGATGCCTGGTACCCACTGCCCCGTTGTCGGGCGGCTGAAACGGCCGGTTTACATTCAAAGTCTATGAGGAGACGCGTGGAGTCACGGCGAGCCGGGAAGCGGCGCGATTCAAGTGATCGAAGCGGCGCGGGGGCAGCCTGCACACGCACGCGCGCGTCGGCGTCGAACTGCCAACGCCATAAAATTCGATCTCTGGTGGCTCGACGCGTCCAGAAAACAGTCGGGAGAGCCTCTGCTATCTGATTACACAACCACAACGGGACTTTTTTTGGACTTTTTAAACTAACCGGATCGAGCCTCCATGAATTGGAACCAAACGTGACATTTTTACAGTTGCTGCTGACAGGCTGCTGTTCTCTCCAGTGTAAATCACCCCAAACATAAAAAAAACGTTTTAATCTCATCAAAGACCTTCGGAGGTGCAGTTAACACAACAACTGAACCCGGAAAACGAGCTTCTGACCCCTCCCTCTGCCGCCCCCTAGTGCGCGTCATCAGACGGTCTTCAGTGGCCAGTGGGACCCTGGCCAGTGGGACCGTGACCAGCGGCCAAAAGGGAGCGGCAGGCGCGTTTCGAGTTGTGCAGTGGGTAACCGGCATAAAGCTTGTTGGTGTTTCAGCTTCATCTGTTCATGCAGGAATGATTCATTTATCTGACTGATCTGTATCTGATCACCTGCGGAACTCATAAGACAGTTGAGCAGCGCGTGTTTGTAACGACAGTTTAGAGCAGGGGAGACACAGCTGCGCACGCAACTCAGAGCGGGGTGGGGGGAGGGCGAGAGAGACGAGCTGTCTACCTGCAGTTTAGAGCTGGATGGAGAGAAGCTGAGACACGTTGTTTGTTTTTAGCATTTTAGCTAGCTAGTATTTTGCGTAACTAATTAGCGTTACAGGGGAGGTGCGCAGTTCGGTTTGGTCGTTTGAAGCGCTCGGTTGTTAAGGGGGTGGGGCGCCCTGACGTATTAAGTCATGAAATTAGCATATCATGATATAACTTTTTTGCCCGGGCAAGCTTTTTCAAAGTCAAAGTCAAAGTCAACTTTATTGTCAGAACTGCAATATGTACAGGACATACACAGGATTGAAATTGCGTTTCTCTCAGTCCATGAGCCGACATGTTAGGATCAACTAACCATGAGTCGACAAGTTAGGATCAACGAACCATGAGTCGACACGTTAGGATCAACGAACCATGAGCCGACACGTTAGGATCAACGAACCATGAGCCGACACGTTAGGATCAACTAACCATGAGCCGACAAGTTAGGATCAACGAACCATGAGTCGACAAGTTAGGATCAACGAACCATGAGTCGACACGTTAGGATCAACTAACCATGAGTCGACAAGTTAGGATCAACGAACCATGAGTCGACAAGTTAGGATCAACGAACCATGAGTCGACACGTTAGGATCAACTAACCACGAGTCGACAAGTTAGGATCAACGAACCATGAGTCGACAAGTTAGGATCAACGAACCATGAGCCGACAAGTTAAGCCCGAGATACACTGAAGCAGACTCCGTATACGCGCGTATACGGACGTATACGCGCGTATACGGAGCGGCTGCTTCACTTCAGCTGACTTCAGCTCAGACGTTCTCCTTGTTGTAATATGAGCTGCTGCACACGAAGGGGACAACTGAGCACGCTGATTGGTCACTTGCTGACACGCCTACTGAATTGATTGACAGCGCTCAGTCAGCTGAATGTGAAACCTAGTTGAAAGTGAAACCTTTAACATGAGCAGCTCGCTCAGACTTCTGCGGTGTTCTGATGCGCTGTTTCTACTATATATGTTATAAAAAGTTCTCTCAGAAATAAAAATAATAACAGGGAGCGCTTTTCCTGCAGCACACAGCCCACCAGGGGATATTAAAACATCGCGCACCAAGGTAGGACCTGAATTCATTCATTTCAATCATCGAGTGAACGGAGGAAGAAGCGGTTACTTGACTTTAGGCAAAAAAACAAAAGAAAAGGCCCGATCAGCGATAAAGAAGGGGAATTTATTTCATTTGTGTAACATACAAAACAGTCCGGCGCCGGGAAGTTTATGGTCAGACACCGCGTATCGCGCACGCGGATCGCGTATGCGTAGTAAAAAAATACCTTTGCGCGTACTTGCCCTGAGGGGCTACGCGGGGCTACGCTGCGTACGGGGCGTACGTACGCTGCGTATTGGCGTATCGTGAGGACGCTCGAGTGTATCTCGCCCTTTAGGATCAACGAACCATGAGTCGACAAGTTAGGATCAACAAACCATGAGCCGACATGTTAGGATCAACGAACCATGAGCCGACATGTTAGGATCAACTAACCATGAGTCGACATGTTAGGATCAACTAACCATGAGTCGACATGTTAGGATCAACTAACCATGAGTCGACAAGTTAGGATCAACGAACCGTGAGTCGACAAGTTAGGATCAACGAACCATGAGCCGACATGTTAGGATCAACGAACCATGAGTGGACAAGTTAGGATCACCGAACCATGAGTCGACACGTTAAGACTCCAGTATTTTTCAGCAAACAAATAATTGTTTTTACTGTGTTAATCTTGTTAAAGTCCTTCAATGCAGCTCCTGTGGCAGCCATTTGCAGCAGGGCAAACCTCGGGCCCACATTTCGGGTTGTCAACGGTGACACGTAACATACGCAACGCGTCAGCGGTGACGCATAATAGATGCGACGTATCCGGCGGTGTGACATGTTTATGGATTTTTCCAATTTATTGGCAATAATTGGACAATGCGACTTATAGGGCGGTGCGATTTATCGGCCGGAAAATACTGTATTTCTTTGTTGATTCTAAATTGACACCAGACTTGATATTTACTAATTAAAGCCATCAACAACACGTTTCAATAACAAAGGAGAGATTAGGTTTTGTTTGTTTTGTCACGCAGCTGCCCGACTCCAAGTTTGAACTAAAATAACTTTTAACGATTTATTATTGTAAAAAAAAAGTCACGTGACAAAATTACTTTGTTACAAATTGTTCCTATTTTGAACAAATATATCATACAGATCTAAATAAATACAAATCTATATCATACAGATCATTGCAGAGCAATAAACTGCTGTCAGGTCGGACTGGACCAACACCTGACAGAACCTTCATGCGTCGCTGCTGGAAACGAATGACTCGGGAGTTTTACGTTGTGTTCAGGTTTGGATTATTCAGTCGTGTACAGATTACCGGTAATACTCGCTGAAGTTTAACAGCTAAAATGAACAAAAACATTGTTTTTATCTCTTTCTTGAATCTCCACCTTATCATGGTGGAGGAGTTTGTGCACCTGAGCTCTGCTGTTGGGGGCGATGGCCCTGGTAGGGTCTCCCAAGGCAGATTGGTTCTAGGTGACAGGCCAGACAAAGAGCGATTCCAAAAACTCCTGTGGGAAACAACAAGGGGCTCCGTGTCCCTTGCCCGGACGTGGGTTACCAGGGCCTCACCCTGGAGCTAGGCCTGTGGGAGGGGCTCGTCGGCGAGCTTCTGGTGACTGGGTCTCTACCCATGGGGCCCGGTCGGGCTCAGCCCGAATGAGCAACATGGATTTACCTTCCTATGGAACCACCACCTGCAGGAGGACCATACAAGTCAGGTGCATGGCTCTATGGGCAGTGGCAGGAGGCGGGGTCAGTGGCTGGAGGCAGGGCCTTGGTGCTCTGACCCTGGTTTATCAAAGCTGCTCTTGGGACATGGAACGTGACCTCTCTGGGGGGGAAGGAGCCTGAGCTTGTGCGCGAGGTTGAGAGGTACCGACTAGATCTAGATGGACTCACCTCGATGCACAGCATGGGCTCTGGAACTGATCTCCTTGAGAGGAGCTGGACCTTGTTCCACTCTGGAGTTGTCCATGGTGAGAGGCGTCGAGCTGGTGTGGGTCTACTCTTAGCCCCCCCACTTGGTGCCTGGGTGTTGGAGTTTCCCCAGTAGATGAGAGGGTGGCTTCCCGGTGCCTGTGGGGACGGGCTCTGACTGGTGTTTGTGCCAAGACAATGGCAGTTCAGAGAATCTGACCTTCTTGGAGTCCTTGGTGGAGGGGCTGGAACGTGCACCAGCTCCTTTATTCTGCTGGGAGACTTCAATGCCCATGTGGGTAACACTGTGTGACCTGGAGGGGCGTGGTTGGGAGGAACTGATCTGAACCAGAGCGATGTTCTGTTGGACTTCTGTCTAGTCATAGTTTGTCCATCATGAACACCATGTTCCAACATCAGGGTGTACATACGTGCACGTGGCACCAGGTGGAACTAGGTTGTAGATCAATGATTGACTTCATGGTCGTGTCATCTGATTGGGACTGTTTGTTTTGGACACTTGGGTGAAGAGAAGAGCTGAGCTGTCAGCTGATCACCACCTGGTGGTGAGGTGGATCAGATGGTGGGGAAGATGCCAGACAGAACCGGTAGCTAAGGTACCTTAGCCTCCCTGGTAAGGTCTATTCAGGGGTACTGGAGAAGCAAGTCAGATCATTGGTTGAACCTCAGATCCAGGAGGAACAATGTGGGTTCTGTCCTGGCTGTGGAACACTGGATCAGCTCTTTACCCTCACTAGGGTCCTCGAGGGGTCGTGGCAGTTTGCCAATCCAGTCTGCATGTGTTTTGTGGACTTGGAGAAGGCTTCCTCGGGGTGTTCCTTGTTCCTCCGCAGTGTACCCCGTGTTTCTCGGGGTACACTGCGGAGGTGCTCTGTGAGTATTGGTAGAGACTCACAGACTCTTCCACTGGTACATTTTCATCTTTAAATCACTTCTTGGTCTGCTGCCCTCATACATCTCCTCCTACATGTCTCTGTGTGAGTGCAGCTACAGTGTGCGCTCTCAGGACATGATTACCTGCAGTGTTCCCTCAGTGAGGACTGAACTAGACAAAAGGACCTTCTTCTACTCCGCTCCTGCTTCATGGAATATCTTACAAAAAGATCTGAAGCTCTCGACCTTGACTTCTCTAAATGGTTTTCAGAATCTGTTGGAATCCTGGCAAAAACCAATGCAGATTTGTTCCTGTCTTTTGAGTTTTCTACATCTATCTTATAATGTTTTGATACTTTGATATCTTTGTTTTAAGTTAAAAAAAATCTGTATTTCTCTCTTATGTTTGTCTATTGTTGATTGTTCAAGGAAACTCTACTGTTGCTGTTGTCATCATTCTTTAGTTTGTAGACAGGTCTCTCTTGTAAATGAGTCCTCGAGGCTCAGTGGGATTAACCTGACTAAATAAAGGTTGAATGAAAGAGGGGGCACATTGTTACAGGCTGTTCAGTCCCTACACAAGTGGTGCCAGGGTTTAGGTTGCAGTGCTGCAGTAAGTTGGACCCTTCAGGGCTGCCCATTGTCACTGATTCTCTTCATAAGTTTTATGGACAGAACTTCTCGGTGCAGCCAGGAGGTGGAGGGGGTCCAGTTCTGTGGCCTCAGGATTCATCTCTGCTCTTTGCAGATGATGTGGTCCTGTTGGCGTCATCATGCCATGATCTTCAGCTCTCACTGGAGCGGTTCACAGCCGAGTGTGAAGCAGCTGGGATGAGAACCAGCACCCCCAAATCTGAGACCATGGTCCTGAACCAGAAAAGAGTGGATTGTTCTCTTCAGGTCGAGGGTGAGGTTCTGCCTCAAGTGGAGGAGTTCAAGTGTCTCAAGGTTTTGTTCACAAGAGAGGGAAGAATGGAGCGTGAGATTGACAGATGGACTGGTGCAGGGTGTGCAGTATTGTGGACTCTGTGCTGGTCCGTTGTGGTGAAGAGGGAGCTGAGCTGTAAGGTCTACGTTCCTCCCCTCACCTCTGGTCATGAACTCTGGTAGAGACTGAAAGAATGAGATTGTGGATCCAGGAGGTTGAAATGAGTTTCCTCTGCAGCTGGACTCTCTCTCAGAGACAGAAGTTCAGTTATCAGGAGAGACTCAGAGGAGAACCACTGCTCCTCCACATCCAGAGGAGAACCACTGCTCCTCCACATCCAGAGGAGAACCACTGCTCCTCCACATCCAGAGGAGAACCACTGCTCCTCCACATCCAGAGGAGAACCACTGCTCCTCCACATCCAGAGGAGAACCACTGCTCCTCCACATCCAGAGGAGAACCACTGCTCCTCCACATCCAGAGGAGAACCACTGCTCCTCCACATCCAGAGGAGAACCACTGCTCCTCCACATCCAGAGGAGAACCACTGCTCCTCCACATCCAGAGGAGAACCACTGCTCCTCCACATCCAGAGGAGAACCACTGCTCCTCCACATCCAGAGGAGAACCACTGCTCCTCCACATCCAGAGGAGAACCACTGCTCCTCCACATCCAGAGGAGAACCACTGCTCCTCCACATCCAGAGGAGAACCACTGCTCCTCCACATCCAGAGGAGAACCACTGCTCCTCCACATCCAGAGGAGAACCACTGCTCCTCCACATCCAGAGGAGAACCACTGCTCCTCCACATCCAGAGGAGAACCACTGCTCCTCCACATCCAGAGGAGAACCACTGCTCCTCCACATCCAGAGGAGAACCACTGCTCCTCCACATCCAGAGGAGAACCACTGCTCCTCCACATCCAGAGGAGAACCACTGCTCCTCCACATCCAGAGGAGAACCACTGCTCCTCCACATCCAGAGGAGAACCACTGCTCCTCCACATCCAGAGGAGAACCACTGCTCCTCCACATCCAGAGGAGAACCACTGCTCCTCCACATCCAGAGGAGAACCACTGCTCCTCCACATCCAGAGGAGAACCACTGCTCCTCCACATCCAGAGGAGAACCACTGCTCCTCCACATCCAGAGGAGAACCACTGCTCCTCCACATCCAGAGGAGAACCACTGCTCCTCCACATCCAGAGGAGAACCACTGCTCCTCCACATCCAGAGGAGAACCACTGCTCCTCCACATCCAGAGGAGAACCACTGCTCCTCCACATCCAGAGGAGAACCACTGCTCCTCCACATCCAGAGGAGAACCACTGCTCCTCCACATCCAGAGGAGAACCACTGCTCCTCCACATCCAGAGGAGAACCACTGCTCCTCCACATCCAGAGG